>BDMB01000004.1:2782768-3018030 GCA_016859785.1 Macrotyloma uniflorum
ATTTTCAACTTTTCATTCCTCTTGAACAATAAGCCCCTTCCTGGACTTGTCTTCAAGTATTGAAGGATTTTGTTCACTGCTTGTAAATGTCTTTTCCTTGGATCATGCATGAACTGACTAACTACACTTACAGCATAGGCTATGTCAAGTCTAGTGTGGGTTAAGTAAATGAGCTTCCCCACAAGTCTTTGATATTGACCCTTGTTCACAGTAGAATTGTCTTCATCACTTCCAATTCTATGGTTTTGTTCTATAGGAACTCCAGTGGTCTTGCAATCAATTTTACCTATTTCTTTGAGAAGATCAAGAACATACTTTCTTTGAGAGATGAAAATCCCTTTCTTTGAGTAAGCTACTTCAATCCCAAGGAAGTATTTTAATTTTCCTAGATCCTTCATCTCAAACTGAGTAGCAAGCTTTTCTTTCAAGATTTTTTGTTCATTTTGATCATTTCCTGCAACAATCATATCATCAACATAGACCAAGAGTAGAGTAAGTATACCTTCTGGGGAATGTTTGATGAACAGGGTATGGTCACCTTGACTTTGTCGATACCCTATGGATATCATAACATGAGTGAGTCTACCAAACCAAGCACGAGGTGACTGCTTGAGTCCGTACAAGGCTTTCTTCAACCTGCACACTTTATTCCCTTCTTCAATAGACCTAAAACCTGGAGGAATTTCCATGTAGACTTCTTCTTCTAAATGTCCATGCAAGAAAGCATTTTTCACATCAAATTGTTGCAATTCTCAACCAAAATAAGCTGCCAATGAGAGAATGATTCTAAAAGTATTCATCTTTGCCACTGGAGCAAATGTCTCCTCATAATCAACACCATAAGTTTGACTATATCCTTTAGCGACTAACCTTGCTTTGTGACGATCTAATGTGCCATCAGAATTATACTTTACATTATAAACCCATCTGCATCCTACTACCTTCTTATTTAGTGGTCTATCAACAATTTCCCATGTATGGTTCTTTTCTAAAGCATTCATCTCTTCATTCATGGCTTGAACCCAATTCTCATCCTTCAATGCATCTTGAACTGATGTAGGGACTCTAATTGCATCAATGGCAGAGAGGAAACTCTGGTGTTGCATAGAAAGGTGTTTAGTGGTCACAAAATGAGAAATAGGATACTTGGTACAAGACCGAGTTCCTTTTCTCAAAGCAATGGGCAGGTCATCAAGGTTAGGTTCACAATTATTATTCTTAGAATTTTTCAAAGGTTCAAGGGTGTCAGAAGAATGAACACTTACCCCTGGCTCAGACGATTGAAACTGTCTTTGGATCAGTTTAGGTTGTTTTTGTCTCCTCTGATATTGTATACGGAATAAACTTTCTGGACAACTAGTTTCTGGAGTTGCTCCAGACTCGAGGACAACATTGCTCTCGTTAGGAGTAACTTCAGAGACATTCATATGAGATGAGTTAGGAGAAGTATCAAGAATACCAAGTGTAGTATTAGTATGAGACGGTTCTAGGACAAAAGATGACTCAAGAGACTCAAAAGACTCAGCTTCGATAGAACTCTCCCCCTGAAGCTGAGGACGCAAGTAAAAGGATTGAGTTTCATCAAAAGTGACATCCATTGAGGTAAAAAACTTTCGACTAGGAGGATGGTAACACCGATATCCCTTTTTATTCGAAGCATAACCAATGAATATGCATTTAACAGCTCTAGGATCTAACTTCCCACGAAATTGACTATGAATATGGACAAACGCAACACATCCAAATACTCGACTATGAAGACTAGAGAGAAAAGTAACAGATGGAAAGAAGGAAGACATGGACTCAATGGGGCTTAGGCCATCTAAAACTCGGGAGGATAAGCGGTTAATAAGATAGGCAGCAGTAAGGACAGCCTCGCTCCAATAAGATTTAGGGACAGTACATTTGGAAGAGAAGTGCTCGTGTTACCTCAAGAAGATGCTTATTTTTTCTTTCAGCAATGCCATTTTGTTGTGGTGTATCCACACATGTAAATTCATGAACAATACCATTGTCGGAAAAGAATTTAGACATGTCATGATTTATATATTCCCTCCCGTTATCAGAACGTAGACGTTTAATTATCTTTCCAAATTGTGTTTTTATCATATGGAAGAATTTGACAAAAAAGGTAAAAACTTCCGATTTTTCTTTCATAAAGAAAATCCATGTGACACGGGTACAGTCATCAATAAAAGTGACAAACCATTTCGCACCAAATATATTGGTGTTTGATGCAGGTCCCCAAACGTCAGAGTGAACCAAATCAAAAGGATGAACACTTTTTGTATTACTAAGAGAATATGTGGCACGATGGTGCTTTGCAAGTTGACATACATCACATTTAAAAGACTCAACAGACTCTTTGGAAAATAACGAAGGAAACATAGACTTTAGAACAAAAAAGGATGGATGTCCCAAACGACAATGGAGAAGCCAAATTTGAGAGGACTCAAAAGTGATGCAAGACTGGAGACAAGAGGTAGTCGGGTTCTTACTAATACTATCATTAGTTTCCAAGTTGTTAAGGTAATACAACCCTCCCTGTTCCTTAACAGTTCCAATCGTCCTCCCCGTGGCAAGATCCTGAAAAACACAATGAGTGGGAAAGAAGGTTACAGAACAGTTTAGGTCATGAGTAAGTTTTTTGACAGAAATAAGGTTATTAGAAAGTTTTGGAACATAAAGAACATCTTTAAGGTTGAGGGATGGTAAAAGAGAGATGTTACCACGTCCAATTATTGGGATATGGGTCCCATTTGCAACAGTAATGTGGTTACCAGAAAGAGAAACATATGATGTTAAAAAAGATGAATGAGGAGTCATGTGGTCTGTCGCACCAGAGTCTAGAACCCAAGAGTCCTTACATACAGTTTTAGAAACATTAAAAGAGGAATTGGAGTTCTTACCCGTCATGGTTAGAGAACAAGTACCAGAAGATGGCTTAATGATAGACTCCATCAAAGATTTCAGTCGTTCAATTTCAGCATGAAGTGCAGGCATTCCTTCATCAATTTCAGGAGATGAAGGAATCTTGCTAGTATTTTCAGAGATCTGAAGTTGCCTGATAAGCCTTCCTTGGGGGCTGTCCTTTTAGTTCTGCCAGACGATTGAGAACTTTCTCTTGTCCATGTAGCTTGAAGCAAGTTTCCTTAGTATGACCAGATTTCTTACAATGAGAGCACCAACGATCATCTTTCCCTTTGAAACTGAGTTTTATGTTTCCAGGATTTGCAGTCCCAACTTTAGAGGTCTTTCCAGATAACATGGCAGCTCCTTCAGTGGAGGGCTCATTCATCATGACCATCCGACGAGTTTCTTCACCTCGGACAATGTAGAAGACTTCAGAAAGAGAAGGAAGTTTTTCCTTCCCAAGAATTTGTGCCCTAATAGGGTCATATTCAGGATTCAATCCTGATAAGAACTTAAATATCCGAGATCTTTCAACAAACTGAGAAAGAGTTGCAGCATCTCGGCTATTTTCTAGCCTTAAATTTTGATATTGGTCCAACTCAATCCATAGTCCCTTTAACATTCCATAGTATTCTGCAACAGAAAGAGTGCCTTGCTTGGCACCAAAAATCTTGCTTTCAAGTTCATAGCATGTGGAAATGTCCTGTCGCATAGAATAAGTATTTGCAAGGTCTTCCCAGATTTCATGGGCACTGGAGTAAAACATATAATTTCTACTTATTTCTGTAGTCATAGATCCCCATAGCCAAGTAATAATTCGCGAATCATCATTGTCCCAAATTTGGAAATTAGGGTTATCTTGAGCTATGGCATCTCCTTCAATGTGGTTGAGCCTACCCGTACCTTTCAACGTGCGTCTGATAAATTGAGCCCATTGGAGATAATTTCGACCATTAAGGTGACCGTCATCTGGTAAGTGAGGAAGATCGGCATTGCTTAATGGAGTTGACATGTTGTAGAGAGAGAACGCAGGCTTGTGATGACTCCAAATATGGCTGATTCGACAACAACAGCTCCGATGACAACTTTGGCAACTGCTTCGGCTCTGGAGGTGGCAGCACCAGTGATAAAACTATAAGTTGGGTGCACTTCAGGCTAACCCTATAATTAAAGGAAATGGGTGCACTTCAGGCAACCCTAAGAAGAACTGTGTCTAAAATGGTAAAGGAATGCGAAAGCAGAACCCCCAAGATTAGGAGCTCTGATACCAAGTTGAAAGAATTAACTTGAATAAAAGAGGATATACTTTCTATTTCGTTTTTTGAAGTAGTACATCAACATCTATATATATAGAGAATCCTAGCCCTAAAGGAATATCTCTAGAATCTTCTAACAACTTCTAACCACTTCTAATTACAAAGAAATATCTAGAATTTTCTAACAACTTCTAACCACTTCTACTTTCAAAGAGATCTCTAGAATCTTCTAACCACTTCTAATAATAATTACAAAGAGATCTCTAGAATATTCTAACAACTTTTAATAGTACATTTAATATCTTATTCTCAACATATACTATGATCACAACAAAGTTATGCCTAAGAAGGGGAGGAGAGAGGGGGGAATTGGCTGATCTGCTGATGGTATAAAGAACAATATGTTCAATTGATGTAAAGAGTACCGATTGACAGTTTAACTGAGGTATAAACATGACATATATCAATCTATATTAATCTAAAAGGTTGAAGAATAGGAGCGGAAAAAAGAGATTTGGTTACTCAGACAGTGAATAGTATTAATCTCATGAAATGAACATGGGAGAATTTGTCAGCACTGCTAACTGAAAGGATTGTAATAAAACACAGAACCAATAATCAACCACATTTTATGTTTTCAGCCAATTAATCAATCAGGCATTCTTGTCTTGCAACAGCAAAAATACGTCATACTTCGAAATTAAAGGGCAAAAATTATACATTGCAATCCCTAATCATCTGTTTTGACCCTTAATGTGACTGTTTATGTATCAACTACTTTTAATTTGATGTCTTTGTCTATTGAAGAAGGTTGAAGTGAAAATAAAACTTTATAACTTGTACATCAATCAATAACATATCTATAAGGAATTGTAGTAAAAAATATGTTTGTTAAGGTTCATCGTTTTATTTTCTTAATAAATTTTAATTTGATGGACATAATTAAAGACTCTGCTCATTTTTTTCGGAGACATTAATTTTACCACATATATATATATATAATGATAAATATATAATGTTTGAAAGATATTAATTTTGTCAAAATTAATCACAGAAGAAAAATAGTACGTTTAACTACATTTTATTTATAACTTTTCTCAAATTTCGTTTTGTTTCTACTTTACAAATTTAATAGACAGGAAAAAAAACGTTTAACTATATTTTATTTGTAACTTTTCTCAAATTTCGTTTTGTTCCTATACTTTACAAGTTTAATATAAGTCTATATATTTTCTTTCTAATAAAGAATTGATCCCTACCTTTACATTTTTTTAGTTCTCGGACCAAGAAAGAAATTACAAAAACTAAATCAAACTTCCATAATGTATAAATCAATACTAAAATTCCACAGTTTACAAATAATTTCTTCGGTCTATCAATTTGACCAATTTTCTTTCGATTCTTTGGAAAGATATTGCTAATTTTTATATATTTCTTTTATTTTTTGCATGAATCCAAGGTATGTTCTAGTCAAGAGTAAAAAACTGATCCTTCAAAATACTAAGATCCATTTAAGAATCAAATCTAAAGATAAAATTTTTATCCATGAAATAAAATTACTTACATTTAGGTATGACTATACCAACAATATTGAAAGATATGATATGACATATTAAATATTATGTAACCATATAACCAATTTCAAACTACTTAAAAATTATAAGAATCAAAATTAACAANATTTTCAAAGAGATCTCTAGAATCTTCTAACCACTTCTAATAATAATTATAAAGAGATCTCTAGAATATTCTAACAACTTCTAATAGTACATTTAATATCTTATTATCAACAGACCTAATGAAGAGAAATAAATAAAAAATAGGCTAAATTAAAATTTTGGTCTCCCTTTAAATTTTTATCTGTAATATTGGTCGCCCTATTTTTTCCATGATTTTAGCACGAAGATTTAGAAAATCCCCAATTTTAGTCTAATTCTCAATTTTCAATACATTTTATTTCTTTTATTTTGGTCCAATTGAACCCCAGACCTAACATGTTTATTTAAGGTATCATAAAAAAATCAATTTAATTAATTCAAATGTAAAAAAATAAAAGATTCAAAAATATGAAAAATTGAGAATTTGACCAAAGTTGCAGATTTTTTAGAATCTAGGAGGACCTAAAATCTTAGAAAAACGAATAGGGAGACTGAAATTGCAGATCAAGAATTAATGAGTGACGAAAATTGCAATTTAGCGTAAAAATTAAAAAATATTGGCTTCGGACAATTATTACAAATTTAACCTGCGAATAATGCTGTAGAGTTCAGGTCTTGCTCTCATCCAGTCAGCAAAACTACAGTGATCAGCAGTATTAGAACGGAGTGCAGCCCTTTCTGAATGAATATACACAGCAAAACATATTAAAAAGTAGTATCTCTCCAGGTACTCAACAAAAAAAGATAGTGATGCCTCCCTTTTCATCTCATCGGGCTGTCGCAAAATGCTATTGCGATATGTGGCAATTGCTTCACGCAGGTTCTAAAATTAAAGCAAGACAAGGGTTGATGAGACAGTTTTAGAGTAAACATGAATATTCAACCCACAGAATATAGGTAAAAAAAATTCAGAACATTGAAGAAGCAGTACAAACAACCAACATAGAATTTATTTTGAATAACACAATTAAAATCATTGAAAATAGAAACAGACATACCTGCATTGAAGCACATTTGTCAATGACTTTGTCCACTTGTCTTTTTCCCTCAACACCACCCTGAAACATCTGATAATTAGGACAACAAGAACATTTTTTTTCTTTTATAAAAATAAGATTAAATTCAATAACAATACCTCTAACACCCGAATCAAGCTTCTTATGACTGCATACTCTCCTCTGCGAATTGCTTCTTCTGAGTCAGGCAAATGATCAGCGACATTGGTCATACTTTGAAAAATTCTACCAATTGAATTGCTTCTTGGAAACCCTATCATTAAATAACATAAGTGCAATATTTTGTTAATGGCAATTCCACTGGTACACTTTATGATTTGAACTTGATGACAATTGAGTAAGAATAAATTAAAGGAAATAAGAAATTCAATAAAGCTAAACATCATTCAATTTTCTTTCCAAGCGCTCAATAATTTTAAATAAAGGCTACTCTGTATATAAATTTGCAGTACCACATTCCTGGAACTCTTATCCATGCATACATATCCAATGAAAGTAGTGATATGTTGTGAGAGCAGAAAGAAACTAATCTAGGTTATTGAATTAACTATGGATGGCAAGAATTGAAAAGAATTAGTGAAGACCTTCATTCTTAAGTTTCTCTCACTCCAATAAATAGGTCAGTGCTTTCATGATAGACTCATTCGCACATGCATACCAACATGCAACATTCCCATGATCACTAACTGGACAGAAGCCCTGTAACCTAGCTATAGATATGAAAAAAAAATAAAAAAAAAGGACCCTTTGGAGATGAACTAAAGAGTTGTCTTACCATAAAATATATTTTCTTTCTTAAGAGCCGGTGAAATAACCAGGCCACAGAAATAAGCAACCAGATTCTACTCCATTAAACTCATAACTAACATCATAACTAACATCATAACCAACATAGAAGCTTACAAAAACAGAAAGGATGTAGGCATCTACCATATGTTGCCTTGGTATTAAAATTCAACATTTATGAAAAACCCAGACTTTTATGCTAACTAAATGGTGGAATGTGTATTCATATGCTCTGGCATTGTTGAACCAAAGTACAGAATTTTAATGAAAAAGAACAGTTGTTTTTCATTAAACAGCAAAATAAATAGTCCCAAATCTGTTTCTCAATATACAAGAAATCAATCTTACATTCAAACTTCTTAGATGAACAACTACTATAAATAAAAAAAACAAGCAATAAAATCCGAAAAACTAAAAAAATATATAAAGAGTACCAGAGGCCCCTATTCGGTTGAGGTAGACCAAAGTTGCAATGACCATTCCAGTTGTAGTTCGTCCACGCCCCATTTGACAATTAAAAATAATCTCAGTGTTTACATCAGCTTGAGAAATTTTATTAACCTAATATAAAAAAATGAAGAGTATGAGTTTTCAATGTTAATAATTAGTGTGTCAAATATAAAACTCAAGAATCCTGACAATTAAGCACTGCCAGCAGCAGCAGCTCGATAGCAAGACAATAGAGAAGGCAACTACACCACCAGTGGCGGATCTTCAATATCTTCAATAAATATTTTGGAAGTGCCAAAAATATTTTGTAGGTATAAAAAACTTTTGGAGGTACCAAATATAATAAAATTATAAGATTATTTTTTGTATAAAATCAATTTATATATATATATATATGTTAAAAAAAGTGGGGGGCCAAGGCCCCTTTGGCCCTACCTAAGCTCTGCAACTGCACACCACCCAACCCCTTGATTGCACCAAAAGCATACGTATGCAGAAAGTGATACCAAATGTGATAGAACATAACATATACATACAAAATACTAACCAAAATATCAAAATCCATTTCCTTTGGTGATTTTTCATCAGTTATAGGAACTCGTTCATAATCAACAAGATATCCCTCTACTTGCAATTCCTCATACACCTACAGCAAAGAAAACAACCTTGATGCATTTCTATCAGAAAATTGATCAAGAAGTCTCACGCTACCATTGTATACTAGTTTCAACCATACCTCTAGTGGTGTCTTCACAGAATTACACGACACCGGCTCCCATTGGTCCACCATCTGCCCATCTGGCAGTTCATCAGTCACAAGAATCTTATTTCCATATCTGTTATATCCATGTGCAAATAAGATTAACAGTAAAAACCAAAAATTCACAGGAAAAGCTCATGAAAAACACAGAGTAGAGCCAGAGAAATACCTCGCTGCCTCCACCAGGATATCTTCTTTCAAACGAGCTTCCATTTGCTCAACCCTTTCTCTGTTAATTCCCTAATAAAGTACAGAATGCCAGACAAGTTAATGGACTCAATTCAACCCAACTTGTAACGTAAGCATCCAACTAAATTGACAGCCAGCACAGAACTGAGATGCACCGCAACTACATACCGTATACTCAAGGTTGGAGAACGGCCTCTCCACATCACGCAAAACAAAAGGACGACCATTAATGTAGGCAAGCTGATTCCAACAAAGGAAGAAAAATAAAAAGTAAGGAGAGAACATTCTCACAAGCATCCATAATCTCATAAGGCAAAAACCGAGTTAAAGTTGAACTAACAATACTTAGCCTAATCTCAAGTACTCATGCAACATAACAATTAGTTTTAAAAACCTAAACTCCTTGAACTCAGATATAGGTTAAATTCAGATAAAAATATAACACACCGGTTCCTCACGAAGGCTAATCCAGAGAACTTTCAATCGAGCACCAATGTGGTTGAGAACGTTCCGAATTCCATCAATGGTTGGAATGGCAACCCCGTGAACATGCAACGAGTCCGATGCCTAACAATAACAAAAACAAAAACAATAACATTAACCACCTGATTAAATTAAAAAGAAGAAAAAGAAAAGAAATAGATGAATTGACAGAAGATGAAAAGACAAAGAAGACCTACCTGGCGGTAATTGGGAGCGCCTTCGATCTGAGGCGACAAACGCTTGTTCTGGCAACCAGGGAAATGGTCGCTCTTCAGAATCGTTCTCTTCCCCAACACACATCCTCCTCTCATCTTCATAACCTGCTCCGGTTCCTTCGGTATCTGCGACATCGAACCCACCACTCACTTCTCTTCGAATGGCAAATCTAAACGACAAAGTGTTCACCACACTACTTGTTTCTTTCTACCCTCACACACAACACTCGTTACACTTGCCGCTGATTTTATCTCTCTCTCTCTTTCTCTCTCTTTCTCTCTCTTTCTCTCTCTACCTCCCGCGGATTTCCAATTACCTAACATCAATTATTTATTTTATAGCTCCGTTTCACTTCCGGACTTACTCAATTTCTGAAACCATCACCAACAACGTGAAAGACGTGAGTGAGTGACGAGTGATCCAGAAAGGCGTGTCAGCTCAATGTGATCGAGCTCTCAAACACGAATCTTCCCTGATTTTATTTTGTTTGTTAATAAACCTGTTTAACGTGTATGCTTATTTAATTCTTATTCTTATTCTTATTAATATTATTGTCGTCGTAAATTTTAAAAAACAAAACCAATTTTTTAAGCGAGAAACAATGAAGCGATCTTTATTTCTCAGGTTGCGATTAATGTTTAACTTATAGCTTATGCCCTGAATATTCTCTTCTCTGTCTCCTTTGCCTGCAAGATGCGCTTTCTCCATCCACCGTACAAGCTTTTTCCTTCTCAACGCCCAATTTTATTATATTCACCCCCACAAAAATGTAACCTACACAATTTTATTTAACATATCTTCTGGATAATGCTACAACTACAACAAAAATATTATGCAACTTAACACAAATTTATAGTCCCTGGGTTCTCAACCTCTCCTTCAACATGTTTGATTTTTATTTTTTTTTAGTATTTGAAGTTTTACCTAGTTATTATATCATATTTATTTAATATTGTTTAATTATTATTATTAATATGATTCGACTATCAATACACGTTGTTGTATTAATTTTTTATAATGTTCTCTTAAATCAAGACTTTCGTGTAATTGTAGGGAGAGAGAAAAAAAAAAGTAGCAAATAACATTCCTACTGAAATAGGTAGATAAAAGAAAGGGAATAAACAAACGTGGAAGAAATGGCAATTAGTGGGTCCCGACATTAGTTGGTCCGAGGGTCCAGGACATTTCAGATGGGCCCAACAAAACATGTCTGATTAATTAGTTCCTCGCAATAATATATTAACAGTTTTAACTTATAAAATAAGTTGCCGCTGACTGGTTTTGAAGAGTTAAACTTCCACGTTTCTGCCTTAAATGTTCTGTGTTCGTAGGACTAAAAATACGAACAAATTAAAAATAAAAATTTATAAATGGAGGACGGTTTTTTTCTTGTAAATTGTAGAATTGAATTTAAACAAAACTCAAATTATAATGATAGATATTGTTTTGGTTTGGTTACCTAATTTAGATAATGGTAATCAACTCATATTTATGTTTCTTTGCGAAAGAAATTAGTTACTTCTCTTGTGTATCTTACGTATGTTGCACACTATCTATAAATAAATAAAAGAACTCAATTAAATAATGCGCATGTGAAGGGCTAACGGAAGGAAAATAAAGTAATGGAAAATTCTAGAAAAAAGAACGTGAATGACATGGTGGAGAGCAACTGGTTTATAATTACTTTGAACTGCTTTCACCGTAAAGAATCTTGACCAATGAATGCTTACACACAAATGACAGAGCTTTTCTTAGCTTAAGTTGGGTTTTACTTGCAATTAATTAATGTCTTAACAACCCATTTGCTGTGTTCTTTCAAGAAACCAACGTGATATCGATGCAGCACACAGATTCTCTCACAACCTTTACGCCCTCTTTTAGGAGCATTGTTCCATCACTTTCATTCTTTATTTGAAAAAGCAACATGTATCAAAAAATATCAAGAAAAAAAAAAACTAGAGACAAAAACAGGTGTCACGTCACTCTCATTCCTTCAAAGGTTGTGTGATATTATCCGATTCATGGCAATTAACCAAAATTGCTCGTACTTTGTCAAGAGTCTCGTATAAGGAAGTGTCATCCATTGCCTGATGCAATGAGCTAGGTTCCGTAACAACGAAGAGCTCTTGGATCATAGTGCGTCGTGGATAGCTAGCATAGCAATTATTCGAGGGGTATAGTAAAGTAGAGTAGAGTAGAGAAACCCTTCTTGTTATGATGTCAACTTCATGTAGCTCTGCATGCACTCACAGTTAGTTACGTTGTGTTATATTTAACTGGATAACTAACGGAGACAAACACACATGCACATCTAATGATGTTTTGAACGACCATTTGCTTTGCACCCGCTATACACATTAGTGCCGTTGGGTTTAAAACTATGTTTTTAATATTTTCTTCATTTTTATATTTAAAAAACTGTATTCGAAATATCCTCGATGCGCTTCATTGATCAAGTGAGCTATTAAAAAGTTGCTTTCGTAAATTCTACAATAGCACTGTTGGATCTAAGAAATGCAAGAAAATTATACTTTAATCCTGAACATTTTAACTAAGTTCCTCGTTTAATTTGTAACTCCGTTTAAGTTCATTGAATTAACTACAAAGTGTTAATGCTTACATGTATAATCTTTATTTGAGCTCAATATTATAATATTTTTGTACAAGTAACTGAACTTAATCCAACGCAATTTGCTCCAATGCATAAGAATCGGTAAGAACTAAGTTAATCTACTCCATTGGAAAGCTCTTAAAAGAAACATTTTCTCAACTTATATTTTCAAATACATGAATTTGAAAACCAATTCAACCACAGAAAAAAAAAACGAAAACCACACACAAAAGTGGGGGAGTTTGTAAACCAAGCAATGTATCATTATCATAGAAATTACCAAGACACGACTTTGAACATCGTATTCATAAAAACAGAGTGGTTCAGACAACAGGGAACATTTAGTACTGATTTTTCCATTTCAATACCCGTAGAGAATATAATTAGTAAGATAACATATTTACATTCAGAATGAAACAGCAGCGTCAGCATCCATGTCAGTCACCTCTCTTACGAGGTTTTTGGTAGAAGGCACACCAGCAGTTACCTCCCCTTCTATCCCACATTCGTTTGTCCCCCTGAGTATCTTGAAGTAACCATCCTGCGATTAAGATTAAATCAGTACATTAGCTAAGGCATATATAAAGTAACAGACATTCAAGTTGAAGAGCAATTCAAGAAACATACATCTCCCCATTCTCTGTTCCACTGATTTGCGAGAAGCTGAAACAATGAAAAATACCCAATCAGTGTAAAAAACTGAATTTAAGATAGTATCTCCTAGGGGACTGAAAATGTAAATCAGGAACATATCAACTTACCCAATAGTCATCCCCATCGTCAGTTGTTCCCCACCCAATTAGCTTTACTGCATGACCGCCTAGTTCATAACCTGTGATGTGTTTGTAAACTCCTGATTTGTAGTGAGCGAAATCCTGTGATGAGGTCAAATTAGTAAAAGGCAAACTTGCCTTAAAGCAACCAAGCAAACTGCACAGTATGCTTGAGACTATTCACACAAGAAAACAAAGATTAACGTAATCTTTATGTTTGAGGTCTAGATATTATATGCAAAATGATGCAGGGAATAGTTACGGATGCTTTAGTTAATTGAAAGGTCACTAGCAAAGAGGGCCCCTTCAAAATACTTAAACGGGAAGGATGCTATAATATATCCAAGGGCCCGAATGAGGGGAACAAGAAAGTGACATAAGGAGTTGTAGTAGCACGATTTTACCGCACGTAAGAGACCAAGCAAGCAAAATAAATAGATAATGACTCCTATAGGTTAATTCTTTTAATAAAAAGAATCCAATGACTCAAAAATCTGCTAAAGGCGATTAATAGCTAGGGGGTGACCCATGCGACACATAATAGGGCCAGGTTGTTGTAAGGTCAATTCTATTTTGGAAATTGTGTCTCCACCAGTTCTGATTGATAATACTAGTTTCTTATTTAAAATTGTTACTTTCTATCCTAAGGTCAATCCTCAACGTCAAAGTATAAAAGATGACAATTGCCCCCATTTTTGCTCTGATAGAGAGAGAACTTAAAGAATAAATAATTAATGTTGAAACAATTTTTTTGTTCATGCATATATTGCCATGAGTGCTCACTCAGTATTTTAGCACACTGAATGCTAAGATAAAAATCCTAATACGAAAACCCTTCCACACATACCTTGTCTTAACGATCCCTTAATGAGAATCATATACCCTTGAAAAGACTACTACTTTTGGGTATCAATCAAGTGCAGGAGTGGAATATGATCTTAGTTTACTTAGTATTTTTGGTCCAAGACCTTTTCCAAGTGATTCATATAACGATATGCATTTATTCTTCTTCAAACAGGTGCTAATGAAAGCAAAGGGATTGATCAAAAGCAACAGACCCCATCAGCACCAACATTAGTCTTATGGAAGAAAAATAGGGCTATGGTACTTGCATTTGCAACTTTAAGGACCAAACTTAAAAGATAGGTAAACTTGAAAAACATTTATATAAAGACTTTATAGAGGCACCCAGCTTAATTGAAAGAAAAAGAAAAAATGAGTACAAACAACACAAATCAGGAATACCTGAAGATCTATGGAATGATAAAATGGCACAAAATGAACAAAATTTAGACTTGGGATTAAGTATGAAAAACCTAAAAAATAAGAGTAAATGTTCAACAGGTCTTGTACAATTCTTAGGGCAAAACTGCTCAAGAAGAGCAACCAAAAAACATGGAAAAGAAAAGATTCCCTGCTGGTGACATTTGGGGAAGTTAATTGTAATGTATTAAATCCCGGACTAGCTAAAAGTAAGCACTAATGCCAATATGACAATTAAGGAGAAAACATAATTAGGAATCTTAATCAAATTTGAAAATCATCAGGATATGAAGCACCAATATCTGTGTCGGATACTCTACCATACTTATGGATGAAATATTCAACCTTATGAAATTTCAATACTTTTATTTGTTTCATGTATTTCATATTTATACTTGATATTTTACATATATGTAACTTTTAAAACATTTATATCTGATAAAACTACATGAAACGTGTAGGTATATAGAAACATATAAATATTATTTTCATAAATCAAAGGAAATTGTTTTCTATGAATTATTTTAAAAAATGATAAGATTATTGATAGTGTTATTCCTACATGAAAATAATATAAAATAATTTATCATGATAATAATTTATAATTTTATATTTCAACATCTAAAAAATGAAATTTGAATTTAAATTTGTATAATTATAATAATTATATTTGTATATTTATTATATTTTATAAATTTTTATATACTTTTAAAAATGTTCCTTTCCGTATTGTATTATATATATATTTAAAATCACTACAAGCCCAACAACTTTATCACTTACTAATTATCACTCCAGCCCTTTTATTTGATCCCCGACCATTCTCCCTTCACATATCTTGTTTAAAGTTTTAACCCAAAAACAATCCTCAATCTTATCATATTCAATTTGCACACCCACTAGATGTCAGTACCATAGAGTCACTGGGGCCAATTAATTATAAATAATTGTTGTACATCAAAAGAACTGTTCTGTTTTGTACTACATCATTTGATTAGAGCATCATTATGTGATTAACAATGACTAAATAGAAATTCATTTAATTGAAAAGTGTGGGTAAAGAGTTTTCATTTACCTCATAAACAGTGAATGCAACCTCAACTGGCCCATTTTTGTACACTTCTGCCATGATATCATGGGGATTAGATTTGACATAGTACGCATTGACACTAAAGTGCTTTGACTTCTTCCAAAGCTGGTTCCCATCTACACATTTTTTAACACACTTGGGAGTCTGATAAGCCGGCTCACAACCAGGATGGGAACAACCAATTTGATCAAAATATGGGTCACACTGCCACATAAAAGAATTTGCTGAGTGTAAGAAAGTTGGGAGGAAAATACAGATATAGGGACAAGTTGCGGAATGAGTCTTCAGCAAAAAAATTGCATCAATTGGAGGGAAGATCTAGGTGAAAAAGAGCTTAAGATTTTTGTCCCTTGGCAATAACCATTTTTATGATTAACAAGTGGAAACTGTCAAGGCAAAGTGGAAATGTATTTATTACCTCTTCAGTGACAACACCGTGGTGGGCTAAGTATCGCCATGCATATAAGGGATATCCCCCGTCACATCCAGATCCACACAGAAAGCCACAGCATGCAAGAAGGTCATTAACAGAGAGAGAAACATTCTGCATTTAAACATACGGGATATAAATTCCTCCTTCAAGCAACTAAGTAGGTGTGATCCAGGGAGAAAGGCAGAGGAAAAGACTAAATTCACCATGAATATTAAGAATCACACACAATAAGCAACAAAAAGTTAAACATTACTTCAACAAGAAATTTCACTTACAACATCAAAATGAATGCAGAAGCGATCTGACAATGCTTCTACAGCACCAAATGCCCAACAAGAACCACAGTGACCCTGAATCATTACATCAGCATAAGAGACAGTTGAAAACTGTTTGATAATTGCATGTATTAAAAGTTGTTACCCTGAAAAAATAGGAGGATTACCTGATCTTTAATGCGAAAATTGGTTTAGCAATTCATGTCACAGTCAACAATAAAAACAAGAGTCAGCACCTCCTTTCAAATGCACAATTTAATTAGAATAAATAAAATAAAGCGGAAGGAGTAAGTAGGTGGTGACCTAGAATTCTTCCAATAGTGCTACACTGCGGCCAAGCTGTCCTTGCATCAAAATTCTCCGGCAATTTCAATGATTTTGGATGAGAAATAACGGGTACACTTATCAGTTCTTTCTTAGGCGTTTGTTTGACTCCAAGAAGGCGCTTAAATTGTTCAACCTGCGAGTCAAAGCATATTATGTAACTAAGCATCTGCAAGTGAAACAGTGGAATCCATACTTTAAAAGCGTGTAAGATATGTTCAAGACTAACTGTATAATTGGAGAATCGAGGATTTATAGCAGCCTTCCATCCTGCCTCAGGATTTTCGTTAATCTGTTTAGCAATAGACTCCTGCATCACAAGGTTAAAAACATTCATAAATCACATGACATAGATCGCATGTTCAAATACTCATCTCACATCATCCAAATGAACTGGATGCAGTGAGACTATTTCAGCTCGATCAATGCGTTGCATAAGCATATGCTTTAAAGACTCTAGTAAGGAACACATATAATAAACAAAAAATATTCACCCCAACCAAAAAAAAAAGTATATATATATATAGAGACACTAGCACTATAAAGATTAAGATCATCCATGGCTTTGCTCCAATTTCATGAGAGCAAATAAATTGACCCTAGTGATTGGCATAAACACGTTTGAAACGAGGAGAGATAACGAAATCACCTGAAGAATTGGAGAATTAAGCTTGAGACTGGTCAACGGTTCGGCTTCCGCCCCAGCAATCTGTGAAAAACAAAATGAATAGAGAATTAAACAAGATACTAATCAAGATTAGACATATAGGGTTTACAAAAGTAATACCTGAAGATAAGAAGCGGTGAGAAGTAAGAAGAAGGTTGCTAGGGGGAGCAGAGTAGAAGCCATACTGAGATGTTGGATGAAATTGAACTGGAACGTGGGAGGAGATTTTTATAGAGTAGATGTACTTTTCTTGCACACGCAACGCAACTGGGTTCGGTGGGGCAAAAAAAAGAATCTCTTATATTTTCATTTTTCCTAGATGATAAAAATAAGAGTGATGCGTGTGTCATGCGGCATTGAAATGTGAGCCTAACGGAGGCTTGGGATTTGATCGAATGGATGAATCGTCGCACATAGCATTTCCAAGCTTCATATTTTCCCCTTTTTTTTATTAAAATATCTATAAGTCTCCTATCAAATTGGCCTGCGTGCTGCTATTGGATTCAATGTATCATACTATTGTGTTTGACAAAAACGAATTACGAAAAAAACTATTATTTTAATAATTAATTCTAATTTTAATTTTTTAATATATTTTCTTAAAGTAATTTTAAAATCATTAATTGTGTTTAATTATAATAAAAATATCGCTTATATCATAAAAATAGTTTATGTAAAACTGAAAATAAGAAGATTTATATATATATATATATAAATTGCCAATTTCTAAATTTATAAAAATAGTTTATTTTAAAAAATTACTAAATTTAATGTTCATATTTCAAATATCAAACTTATTTTACAAAATGCTTATTTTTTTCATAAAAACAACCTAAATTGAAAGACAATTTCCAAACATAGGATCTTCCAATTGTACCACAGATTTATGTTTTTAGACGGCGGTAAAAATATGGAAAATAAAGAGTTATAAGAATAATATAATTAGTCACGTGACAGAAAATAAATAAAGAGAAAATAGAGTGTTAAGTATTAGACCGTCATAGACATTTTGTTTTTAGTTTTTTTTTCTCTTTCTATTTCTTTGATTTAGTTCTCTAATTATATTCCATTCGATCAATTTCTTTTGCATTTTTTTTACAATTTTTTTTATGATATTACCTATTTTTTTTCTTACTAATATCTTATTTTTCTACTAAAAGAATCTAAAAAATATAGTCTACAATGAGTTATTTCATGTATAAGTAAATTCAACAAGCTTTAGAAAGTTACAAGGATAAAATATTTAAGTTAATTTTATTTTACTTTTCTACCAAATATGTTTAAAATAATGCTTCTAATGTTTTTTTCGTGAGTCATCTATTTCTAATACATAGGTTGCTTTGATGAAAATAGTTAAAGTTTGGTCATATAAGAGTATTAATATTTAACATCATCATATATTAATATATTTTAGAATAAACTCGGGATTATAGGTAACAAAGATAGAGTATTTAGTGAATTCTTCTAAAAAAAACTTAGACTAAATTAGAAAACATGATTTTATTATTGATGGAAATAGTTGAAGGTTGGTAACAAACTAAACTATCTTAAATGTTTCTCATACAATTATCAAATTAATGATAGTTTAAATTGAAAAAAAATGTTAAATTATTTTTTAAGGTGAAACATAAATCAGAAAACTAATTTTTTTAAAAAACATAAAGAATGAATTTTATTTTTAAAATTTTAAGAATCCAAAAAAGAAAGAAAGAAAGAGCATGCATATATCCATTATCATTTGGGCTTATATTACGTTATCTCAGCACCCACTCTCAACAACAATAGTGGTTTTCCGACCCGACCATAAAAAAACGATTAGAAAGCATAATTTCAAAAGTTCGAAGGACTGAAAAGAAAATGAAAGATAGTAGAATAATTAAATATAAGAAAGACTCAAAATATTTGTTATTTATTTTTTAAAAAGACATTGAAAATTTTGGAGGCTTAACATTACAGAGCAACAAGCACCAGACCAGAGATCTTCGTTTTTCTTCTTTGTGCAAGCGCAATGCTCGAAGACAATTCATTGAATTCAACTTCGAGCCTCCAAGCGAACTAATCACCAAGAATATCACTTCAGAGAGGGCGGGGTTTTGCTCTTCCATGTTTGGTTGCTCGGAAAATAAGAACGGAAAGAGTCATGCTTATTGACTACTGAGGAATTTTCTAACTCCCTTCTAATAATGTGTGTTCAGTGAACGCACATTTCAGAAATTTACCCGTAGTTCAAATTCTGGACAGATTTGAACTATTCTGAAAGGCGATTTCGATTTTGTCCACTTCCGAGCCATTTCTCTTCTGCCATCGCTAATTTATTCACTCTATTTAGCTTTCGAATCAGGAGAAGATGCTGCGTCTGAAAGCGTTTCGGCCTACGAGCGACAAAATCGTTAAGATCCAATTGCATCCGACGCATCCATGGATGGTTACCGCCGATGATTCAGATCGAGTTTCGGTTTGGAACTGGGAGCACCGCCAGGTACATAACTCTTGTTCAATTCTCCGTTTCTCGTTTCGGTTCGGCGTTTACGCTTTCTGTTGGTTGTGTTGTGTTTTAACGGAAACCTCATTCAGATGGTGTATGAGTTGAAAGCTGGCGGAGTGGACGAGAGGCGTTTGGTCGGCGCCAAGTTGGAGAAACTGGCCGAGGGAGAAACAGGTTCAATTCTCTTTAAAAAAATTTCAATGAATATACAGTTATTCAGTTGTTCTATTACATAGACCTGGTGCATTTGCTTTGGTTGGAGGTTTTGGAAGTAAGTCTCGTGATCCGTAAGTGTTACTGTTGTTCTACTGGTCTTTAGTAACGATTGTTGGCACGAATTTCTTCATTTTGACATTGATATTGTATTTCTCATTTGTTGCTTTTTGTTTTGAGGAATTACTAACTATACACAGTTCCCAATTTTTTGTAGTTCAATTAGGTAAATTTGCTTTGTAAGTCTGATTGCTATGATGGTTATAGTGTCTAGGCATGATATGTTCTTGGTTAGTTTTATTGTTTTATGGTCTCACAGCGAGAATTGCTTGAATTACTGTTGATGTTAGCACTTAGCATCTGGTTAGTTTTGTGATGTAACCACGGTGTTGAATTTGCAGCTAAGCTAGTTAACATTATTAGACTCTGGGAAATTTTAACAACTAACAAGTGAATTTCATTTTATGCAAAATGAACAACAGCATGATAAACTGTTTCTGAACCATTATTAGTGGTCTTCCACATTTCTGTGAAGATCCGGTAACAAAATTTTTATGATGTGTTTTTTTTTTTTTTTTGGTAGAGTCCAAAGGGAAGCCTACAGAAGCCATTCGGGGTGGAAGGTAACATGCTTTTGCTTTGTATATCTTTTCTGGCTTTTATTTTATG
Source organism: Macrotyloma uniflorum (assembly GCA_016859785.1). Lineage (NCBI taxonomy): Eukaryota > Viridiplantae > Streptophyta > Magnoliopsida > Fabales > Fabaceae > Macrotyloma > Macrotyloma uniflorum. The sequence continues at coordinate 2,803,299 of BDMB01000004.1, forward strand.
GATCATTTACTTACCATGATCCTTTACCGCCTTAAAGTGTTAAGCAGGTGAATTTTTATGATGATGATGTACGCTTTTGGCAACTTTCACATAATCGCTCTGCGGCTGCTGAGGCTCCAACAGCTGTCCATACTTCAGCTTTTAGCTCTCCTGCCCCATCAACAAAAGGGAGACATTTTCTTGTCATATGTTGTTTAAACAAAGCAATATTTTTGGACTTGGTGACAATGCGTGGCCGTGATGTACCAAAGCAAGAGCTTGATAACAAGTCCCTTCTATGGTAAGATTTTATTACATTATTTAATATTCATTGATACTAAAATTGCTAACGTTCTATCTATTAAGGCAATATTTTGAGCCTCTTATCTGATAGATGATGGTAAATTTGTGTTAATTCATATCTAGATCAATCTTTTTCTCTATGACTTTGAAGTTGTCATTGAATTTGACGCGTTGAACTTGAACAATAATGTTATGTTGTATCAAACTTTGGAAATACTTATTTGTAGCAGCATTATTTCCTGGCCCAGGCCGGATCATGTCAATCTTATATAGTGCTTAATCAAGAAAGAAAAATAGTTGCATTCTGGTGAATTTATATAATAAATACTTTAGGGTTCCTTAAATTTAATCGCTATGGTAATTTTATTTTGGGTAAAATATTTTACTTCTAAATTAAAATTTATTGCTCCATAATTGGTCTCTACTGTATGAGATTGTTGCCTTACCCACTCCCAAATATATCCCTTTCACAGAAACAATCATTAAGACATGCATATAAATGGCCATATGCATGGATAAATGGCCAAATTCCAAATGGTGATTTCTCTCCTTAGACAGTCATTTGTTGCCACCTTTAAATCTGATATTCTAATTCTATTTTTTTGTACAGTGTCCTTAGTATGAAAAGTCTTCTCCTTTTCATTCAAATATATCAAACTGCTGTTTTACCGATTGTCTCAATTCTTGATGGAAATTTGGCATCATGTGTTGTATGACATAATTCTGCATCTTGGACATAAATTAATTAAATCTGATGAATACATATTTTGTTTGCATATTATACTTTTCTTTGCAATATTTGTGCACACTGTATGAGTTCCAATTTTCCAATTTTACACGCTGTTGCAGCATGGAGTTCCTTTATAGAACTGGTGTTGGTGATGGTCCTCTTGTTGCTTTTGGTGCATCAGATGGTGTCATTAGAGTTCTCTCAATGATAACTTGGAAGGTGGGCATATGAAATATTCATATTACTCTAGTTACAATTATTAGCATATTAAGTGATATGTTTGTTCCTTGTAGCTTGTGCGAAGGTACACTGGAGGTCATAAAGGATCTATCTCTTGCTTGATGTCCTTCATGGCTGCGTCTGGCGAGGTAAGTCTTGATTACCAATTGAGAAGAACTTGTTCTAATTTATTGTATTTTACTTGCATTAATTTTTAGAATTCTGTCATCCCTTACATGTGCTCTATCAGAGAGTGTTGTTGCTCTTACACCGTTACCCTTTTCCTATATTCTGCATTGGTAGCCATTGGATCAGACTTGTGTAAATAGGTGTCAAGCTGACATCCGCAACATTTCTAGTGGCTACCTTGCCAAGTATGGTTATATTGAGTAACATTACTTTTCAGAAAAATCAGGTTGTGAATTTGAATGGACTTTTTGTTGTTGTATATTTTGCCAAAAGTTTCGAACTTAGTAATTTTATGCTGCCGTGAATACTACTTCACAATAGATTATTTCATTTGAAGGGAACATTTCTAAATTTGTTTTCTTTTGTTTCATTTAATTTCTGATAAACGGACATTTCATTGGGATAGAAAGATAGAGTAATAGAGGGGGATTAGGATACCACCTAAAACAAGGAGGACAATGACAAAGAAAGGAAAACAAAGAAGAGTTCTCACTGAGAAGAGTTATTCAGTCACTGTAGAATATCTGACAGAAAACTCGCTTAGAAATTGGCTGAAAATCACAAATTGCTAAAACAAAAAGCTGTTTTTTCACTGAAGATGAGAATAAGATACCTCTGGCTGAAGATTCTTCCATTAGTTTAACCAAGTTCTCCACACTCTTACCAAAAAGAAGAACACATCAAAATACATTCTCTATTCTACCCGCTAAATTTCTAAAATTGATAGAAAAAGCCTTCAGTTTAGGTAGATATATCCACTCTTCCCCAAACAACCCAAACAATTTCACAACTCTGAAGCCATCTCATGGGTCAAGATGAGATGGCTTTTAGTTTCTGAGCTTTTATGGCATCATGATATTTAACATAAATGTCTAGGAAGAGGATGGTGTGGTCTAATACAAGTACACCATTGTAAATAAGAAATCAATCATTAATGCTAAACTCATAATCATATTGATTACACTGTTCAAACAAGACCCTGAAGAGAGCATTGGAGCACTTTGTGGCAGTTCTGTGTCTATCAAGATAATTTATTGGGAAATTATAGTTGCTAGATAATATGTTAAATGGATGTGCAGGTTTTGCATGACTGGTATCTCTATACATTGCTTTTACTATTGAAAGTTGCTTTTGTATTTTGGTATGATATTTCAATTGGGGGTTGAGGGTGTGTGTATGTTGGCTTTCAGGCTCTTCTGGTTTCGGGTGCTAGTGATGGATTGCTCATAATTTGGAGTGCTGACCATGGACAGGATTCCCGTGAACTTGTACCCAAGCTGAGTTTAAAAGTACCTTTCTTTTCTTCATTTTAGCTCCTTTTGTCAGTTCAATAATTGGTGAAAAAAAAAAAGTCATTGTCTTCCTCTTTGTTTTTCAAGCAATTGCATTCTACATTGGAAGGCGAGAATGCAATTGGAAGGAAGTATGAGATAAATTACACATCATAATAGAAAGGAATGTCTAAAATCTGCACACAAGGCAAAATGCAAACTTAAATTGAGGCAAATAAAATGGTTTTTATTTCTGAATTTATGTGCAGCTTTTTTTTTCCCTTTCTTTTTACCTTATTATTCTTTTCTATATGATCCATGTTGATTCCCTGCATGGACATTTCATTGGTTAATGACACCACTTAATGCATCTAGGCACATGATGGAGGGGTTGTGGCAGTTGAGTTGTCAAGGGTAATGGGAGGTGCTCCTCAGCTAATCACAATTGGTGCAGATAAGACATTAGCCATATGGGACACTGTCTCCTTTAAGGTGTGGTAGTGGTGCTAATACCTCCATATTTTTAATTTTGTTAAAATTCTCTGGGTAACTAAAAGGACTAACCATGAAAATGTCTTTGATCCTCAGGAGCTGCGGCGTATAAAGCCAGTTCCCAAATTGGCTTGCCACAGTGTGGCTTCTTGGTGCCATCCTCGAGCTCCGAACCTTGATATTCTTACCTGCGTCAAAGATTCTCACATATGGTATGTAATTTTCTTTATCCTTGGTGACTTTAAGTTTCTTATTTATTTTGTTTGATACGCACTATATTCATTAACAGATGAAGAATTTTAATTTAAACTTTTGTTAGGGCAATCGAGCATCCCACTTATTCTGCTCTCACGAGGCCATTGTGTGAATTGACCTCAGTTATTCCTCCTCAAGCCCTTGCTCCTAATAAGAAACTGAGGGTATGTGGTTTGACTAGTTGGTTATCATTTATCACCTTTTTTATTTTTATTTCTGAATTGGCTTAGTATTTTTTGTTAAGCTATCCAACTTAGAATGATACGAATATATATCAAAGCATTCAAATACTAACCATTTTGAATGGTGGCAAGGATAGATAAAAACTGAGTGGAACAAAATCTGTGGAAAGCTTTACTTCTATCCTGTTATCAGTTCTCTATGTTGTAGAATATGCTTATCATACCCCAGGGCAATAGATTCTCTTTAACCAAGAGGGAACTGAATTCCTAGCCCTCATTACTCCCTCCCCAATTTTCCATTTTTTGTGTTTACTCTAGTCAAACTAAATTTTGCCTCTGATTTCTGTGGCAGGTGTATTGTATGGTTACACATACTTTGCAGCCACATCTTGTTGCTACTGGAACCAACATTGGTGTTATTATCTGTGAGTTTGATGCTAGATCTCTTCCACCTGTAGCTCCTCTACCAACTCCAGCAGACAGTAGAGAGCATTCTGCTGTATTTGTAATTGAAAGGGAATTGAAGCTATTAAACTTTCAGTTAAACAACTCTGCAAATCCATCTCTTGGAAATAGCAGCTCCTTGTCAGAAACAGGAAGACCCAAGGGAGATATATTTGAACCATTACCTGTCAAGCAGGGGAAGAAGCACATTAGCACTCCTGTTCCACATGATTCGTACTCTGTTCTTTCTGTCAGCAGTTCAGGAAAGTAAGTTGCCTCTGACAGTGACTTTTGCCACTGCTCTATTGATTTTTTTTCCTTCTAAATTTTTTGTAATTAAAAAGTAAGGAATATTTTTGTTCTGCAATACAATTTAGTGGCTTTGATGTTTTATATAGAATATAGGATGCATAAAATTCTCACTTTTGGTAATCCATATATATCAGTGATAAATAACTCAATAAATGCTGTCTTTACTGTGTGTTTTTTTCCCCCAGGTATTTCTATGATTATGCTTCCTCCTCTTCTAATTTTTGTGAAATTGGAGTGTGTTTTCTGTTGCTTTCTTACTGCATCATATGTTTACAGGTATCTAGCAATTGTTTGGCCAGATATTCCTTATTTCTCTGTCTACAAGGTTAGTGATTGGTCAATTGTTGACTCCGGAACTGCAAGGCTTCTCGCATGGGATACTTGTCGTGACAGATTTGCTATACTGGAATCAGCAGTACCTCCTAGAATTCCTGTAATGCCCAAGGGTAGTTCGTCAAAAAGAGCAAAAGAAGCTGCTGCGGCTCAAGCAGCAGCAGCAGCAGCAGCTGCTGCTTCCACAGCTTCTGTTCAAGTCCGCATCTTGTTAGATGATGGTACATCAAATATACTAATGAGATCTGTTGGTGCACGCAATGAACCAGTAAGATTCTTTCTCAGTCTTAAATTTTCATTGTAAAAAATAAAAAGTTGTTATAATAACCTAGTATTGGATAATTTCTGTTCTCATGAATAAAAGTTCTGCAAATTTTTAAGGTAAATGAGTGACAATAATTATGATATTATTTATCTCAGATCACATTTATTTTAATTGATAGCCACTAGAGAAAACATTCTATTATTTTCTTAGATGTGTATATGAAAAGGGGGAAGGTGGGTGTGAGCGCTTAGATAGATTAATGACCACTGATAAATTATGTATTAACTTACCTAATGATTCTCTGGTGCAAGTTTTTTGTGTTTACTGTTTCATGTAAAAATGTTGTAGTGAAGGTTCACCTACTTTGTATGAAATCAGCTGCAGTATGTAAGTGGATAAATCTAAGATTTCTAGAAGTCTTGTAGAAAAATCCAAATACTGTCAATGATGATAAGTATGCTTGATTTTCCATATAAAGATATTATGACCTTTTATGCATTTTATTCTTCAAAGAAGGTGTCAATGGAAGCAGGAACCATAATTGGAATGTTATTGTGCCTTTTTTTTAACTCATGTATCCCTTTTAGGTCATTGGTTTACGTGGAGGAGCACTGCTCGGTGTTGCCTATCGAACATCTAGGAGAGTCAGTCCTATTGCTGCTACAGCTATTTCAACAATCCAGTCTATGCCCTTATCAGGCTATGGAAGCAGTGGCCTTTCTTCTTTTACCACTTATGATGATGGATTTTCTTCAAATAGACCTCCAAACACAGCAGCACCTCAAAACTTTCAGCTATACAGGTGAAACTTATAAACGTTGTATGATAAAGAAATAATTTCTGTTATTTGGAATAATATATGGTACTGAATGTTGAACAAGAGTCACTTATTGAGGAAAACATGACAAAATTGCTTATTCTGGTTAAGATACATCTAAAGAAAGCCATTGGAAGGGTAGATTGTATTGGTTTTAATTCTGTGAAAAAAGGAGGGAGACCAAGATGAACATTGGAGGAAGTTGTTAAGAGGAATTACGTGGTGGTAGGGACTTGGGTATTATGGGGTGCCCAACTCCCGGTGGAGTGGTTAAATGTTTGGTTTTCCCTCCTTAATAGCTAGTTTTTTAGGTTGGTTTCCTAAGTGCTCGAGTACTTATCGGTTGGTATCAAAGTTAATTGCCAGTATCTCAAAAAGGGCTAGCTATGGAGGATTCTGATCAATGAGGATGTTGAGTGAAGTATTGTAGAATGAAAGCCATAAAGACATTAACTCTTAGGGACGGAGCTACGGTAGGGACTTGGGTATTATGAAGTGCTAAGTCCCAAATCAAGTTGTATGAGATGCTTAGGGGAGTAATTAAGTATTTGGTTGTCCTCACTTAATAACAAGCTTTTGAGGGTAGGTTTCCCAAGTGCTTGAATGCTTGTCACAGGGCAAATAATATCTTTGAAGATTTGGTCTTTAACTAAGTCAAATGATGTTGTGTGATCCATGTAACCGACATCATCTAGTGGGATGAAACTTGTGTTGTTATTATAAATGAATTTAGAAAGGTGTTACTACTTCCGACGACATTTTGTAAATGTTATTTTTTTTTCCCCAAAATCGTAGTTTGAGGCAGAATTGGGGCCATCTGAACTAAGCAAGCCCCTTCCATCATTTTTGTTTTTCTGTACAAAGTGTAAGGTATCACTTGCTGTTGCCAGCTCTCTCTAACTTATCCATTCAGATATTTTTGTATATACAAGTTTAATGAACGTTGTATGTGTACTTTGGCTGTTTTGCATGTTTGATTTTAACACTTTATAAGGTCTCTACTTTCTTGAAATGCTACTTTTTGAGAGAGGTGGCTGACCTTTTTGTTATTTATTGTTTTTGTGTTTATATTTTGTTTGATAGAGAGACATAGACATAGTCTCTTTTACATGAGCTGCTTTATCCATTCCTCCTTTTTCCAGTTCTTAGTTGAAACCCAACTCTTAAAAACTTTTGTTTGTTTAAGTCTCAATTTAGAAGGTTAAGGCTAACGATGAAGACTTATTGTTGTACAATGTCACAATGCTAATATGTAGAATTAGTAAGATGCATCTTTTATGGACTTGTATACCTCACAAGACTATTTCAACTAATGATATTGTTACATGTTATTGCAATTAAGAGATTGCACTCATCTGCTTTTACACTGAGGTTGATTAGCAGTAGGGGTGCAAACAGGTCAAGCCAGGCTTTGTTATTAAGCTTGAGCCTAGTCTGTTTACTTATTACAGGTCTTTTCTAAGCCTTAGCTTGACCTATTTGAAAGTCTGACCTGACTTGAAAGCCTGTTTACATAACTTGTTTTATGGAAAGATCTATAAAAAACCAATATGCCTAGCTAGGTCAACAAGGCTAAAATGGCCAACGAACCTTGTTCATTGTATAAATTATTTTGTTTCCTATAGGCTAATATGAAAGGACGTATGCATGCTTTGTGTGTCTATACATTAATGGACCAGTGAGTTACTCATAGATCTTTATGTCCAACACTTCTGAAATATTAAATTACATTTTTTATAAAAAAATTATTATTAATTTTAATAATTAATATACTATATTTATATAATATATTATATATAAAATTTATAATATTTTTATTATATAAACATACCTTGTCAGGCTTAACAAGCTTTTTTTAACATCTAAAGCCTGACCTTTGTAGTTAAAAATGTTTTCTAAAAAGCTTAAACTTGACCTTTTTAATAAAAGGGCAGCTAACATAGGTCTTGAAACACCTTGTTTGACACTCTACAATACCAATCGAGGATTTTGCCTAAAGTACATTGCTGAAGCTGAAAATTATGTATATTTGTTGCAATTTTTGTTTGGCTGTTAAACTCGTGATTGCATTTCATTCATACAAAGTCGAAAGCCAGTATTACTTTAAGCTATTTTAGTTTTTGTGAGGGTACAACCACAAGTTCACTAGTTTTCTTTCCATTTGACATTGCTTTTATAATTTTGTTTGTGATTTAGTTGGGAGACATTCCAACCAGTAGGAGACCTTCTTCCTCAGCCAGAATGGACTGCTTGGGACCAAACCGTTGAGTACTGTGCATTTGCATACCAGCAATACATAGTCATATCTTCTTTGCGCCCTCAATATAGATATTTGGGAGATGTTGCGATTCCATATGCTATCAGTGCTGTTTGGCACAGGAGGCAACTGTTTGTGGTTACCCCAACTACTATAGAGTAAGCCTTTTTATATTTTGGTCCTTTTTATAATTTTTTTGTTTATTGCTCCATTATTTTGTTAGTTTACTTTAGTTTGTTAGAAAGTGGAAATAACAAACTGTATTTTACATTGTCAATTTGTCTATCTGCTAATAGGCCAAAGTCCCATCTACTCATCACAATAAAAGACAGAAAAGGGAGGATTATGATTTAGCAAATCTTCATGAATTATATACTGTTTTGGACGTAATGCCTAAGAGTGTGTTTGTTTTTCCAGTTCCCACTTTCCTAAGCACCTTCAATGATTCCTCCTGCAGTGAATTTGCTTTGATTGTGACCCAACAGGCTTTCATAAACATCCTTAATGGTTAACAGAATATTAACTAGATTAGCCTAAATACCAACATTGGTAAAATTTCCCTAGGGAATTTGTTCGTTTGGATTTCATAAATCGACTTATCCCAACAAAAACAACAATGTAGCCTGATCCCCATTTAGTGGAGTTTAACATAATTGGTTTAGCCGTGTTTCTATAAAAGGATCTGTTAGAGATATGGTCAAATTATACTATATAAGTGGATGTAAACCTTATTTTATAAGCTGATTTTTTGAATTTGAGATAGGCCTAAAATCTATTTTCTAATATTATATGAAAGTTTATCCCAAAAAAGTTTGTTGAGCCTATCATGTCACCCGTTATTAAACTACCCACAAATATCTAGTCTCGTGCTTGAGATGTTTGATCATTGGTGTGAGGGGATGTGTTGGAGATCTGACATTGATTAGAGATATGACCCATTATAGATATAAGTGAGTGCAAACATCACCTTATATGTTGGTTTTGTAGGGTTTTGTTAAATCAAAATTCACTTTGTAATATGGTGTTAAAGTCTATCATTGTAAGGTTTGTTGGACTTATTGTGTCACCCGTTATCTGACCACCCACAAATATCTAGTTTCACGTTCTCGAAATACCCAGTCACAGAATGAAGGGATGTGTTGGAGATCTTATATCAATTAGAGATATGACAAAATTATAATATATAAGTGGATACAAATCTTTTCTTATAAGTCGGTTTTGTGATGTTGAGCTAGACTTAAAGCTTACTTTAGAATATGATGTTGATGGTTTGTCTTGGTGATTGACTCAAACAAGTACTCACTTAAGGGGAAGATTGTTGTTGAAGTCCTATATTGTGTAGAAGTGAAAAAGTTGAGCAATATAGTGAGAAAGATCAAGGTGGAGTCATTTTTTATGTGGTTGGGTTATAGCCTATTGGTGAATATATCCCCAGTGTTTCTCCCCTCCTAATTACCCACTATTGGGTCACTATCAGACTACCTACAAATATCTAGTTACATGCACTCGAGATGTCTAATTCTCAGTGTGAAGGGGTGCGTTAGAGATCAAACATCGAGTAGAGATATAACCAAACTATAGTATATAATTGGATACAAACCTCACTTTTAAATCAGCTTGGGTTGAGTTAGGGTAAAATCTACTTTCTAATAGGTTCCGTTGTTTTATAAGCATTTTTTATGAGATGTACCTAAGACACATCTCAACTTCTTCCCTCGTGTTTGGATATTATATGATTGTGTTGCATCAGGATCAAGTCTTTCGTGCTTTAGTAGAATAGACCCGAAATTTAATGAAGCTCTCAGATTAGGGTACTTCTTCATTGGTCAGTTCTTATTGTCTGATCATGTTCACTCCTTTGTCGATTGACCATAAATTCCATACATATTAGATTTGTTATAAATATAATCAACTGGTACCCTTTGGTCTTTCAAAAGAATTTCCCCTCAATTAGCATTTACCAAAACTATATCATTATTAATAAATAAGCATGCAGGAATGCACTTCATCTTTAGCTGTGTTTAAACTAATCAGTTTTCCATTATGAATGCAAAAAGATGAAGGTCTGACTGTGGAGCAAATCTATTTCTGCTGAAACTCTTCACTGGCACACTTGATGCCCAAACACTTGTCTTCTCATCCTTATCCTCACCTCCTTGTCCAAGAAACAATAATAACACTAATTATTAAGAGAAAAGATAAACCAATTCATTTATTTTTTTCCTGACAATCTTCTACTTGTTTTGCTTGCAATGTGGTACGAGGGTAGGACACTTGCATTCATTTGCAAATCTTTATTATGATATTTAAAATTTAAGCAATGATAAATGGCGTAAATATGTTAAAGGAACTAATTTCAATGGTACAACTATCCATAGCTTATAAATTGTTAGGTGAAGATTTTAAAATGGTTTTTGATTAATATGTGCAATGGCCATAATTCGTATTCATTTAACTTTACTAATATGTTTTGATTCAGAATTGTTTTTGTGGATGCTGGGGTTGCTCAAATTGACATTGAAACTAAGAAGATGAAAGAAGAACAGAAAATGAAAGAAGCACAAGCAAGGGCAGTTGCAGAGCATGGAGAGTTAGCACTAATTACTGTAGAAGGTCCCCAATCTTCCAAGGAAGAAAGAATAGCATTGAGGCCGCCAATGCTGCAGGTAACAAAAGCTTCAATTTTTTATCATCTATGAAAATGATTGAAAACATTCAGGGATTTTTTTTTCTTTCCTCAGATTTAATATTTTGTTTCTGGATATGATTGATATAGGTTGCTAGACGAAATTCACATGAACATTTTAGATGGGTGTGTCTAATGAGAATATCTGTTAATCCTTTAAACCTTCTTCTGTTAACATTTTGGTGTAGTGTGCATCTTGGATTTGCTATTAATTTCCTTCAGTTTTGAAGATTGTTATGAATATGTCTGTTTTTCTTAATTTTACTTTTTACATAGATGGACACAGATTAAATTCAAATGTGTTATCCTGGTTTTATGTTGAACTAGGCTGCAAATTATTCAAAATAATGTCTCATGAGAAATTTGAAATCAAAGGCAAATTGCTTTCTTAGTTTTCATTGTATATATATATATGTCTTGGTTAAAGACCCTTGATATCTAGATGTCACTGTGACGATACAATATTTAAGTTTTGTCCAATAAAAAGTTCTGATTTTAGACCCTTGGTATCTAGAACTCACTTTTCTCTTTTTAATGTATACCAGTTACTATCTCATATGTTAAAAGTAAACATATTTCTTCATTCTCTTTGGAATTTGTTTTCTCTCACAAAGAGGTATTTCTTTCTTGTTACTACTGTAGGTGGTTCGGTTGGCTTCATTTCAGCATTCTCCTTCAGTGCCACCTTTCTTAACATTACCAAAACAATCTAGAGTTGATGGTGATGACTCTTGGATGGCAACAGAAGAGAGAAAGGCAGGTGAGGTGGCAGTTGGTGGTGGGGGTGTGTCTGTGGCAGTTACCCGTTTTCCAATGGAGCAGAAACGTCCAGTTGGACCTCTTGTAGTTGTAGGCGTCAGGGATGGAGTTCTTTGGCTAATTGACAGGTAGTTAGGACTTCAGTTACACTTCTATGTTTAAACTTGAAAATGGGCTAGGAAAATAATGAATTGATCAAGTGATTTGCACTCAGCACTATATTTGTATGTATAAAAAAATCAATTCACTCATAGAAATTAAACTATTTTCTTTGATCCTAAATTTCCAATCTTTCCTTAGCTCCTGAACTTTATTATTTCCACCAGTTACTGTTTAATGATTTCAATGTTTTTAATACAACACTAAATGCTATAACTGTTTCCATCCAATCAGAACCAACACTTCTTCACCTCCATAATCAATGCGAGACCTTTGTAACATTTAATTTGTGCAGTTACCTGTGATCTTTTTTTTTTATAGAGTTTTCAGTTGTGTCTTTCCCCTTTAATGCGTAAAACATTTCAATGCAATGACTTTGACATTAGGATAAAATCTGCTTATTTATCTCCCTCAAGGTTTTGATGAAACTATACTGAATTCCTATGAAATCGACCCTTTTAAAAGTTAAGTACAGAATATGCCCTTTGTATGGCATGCCCCTTCCATTCGGATGAAAATGCACTGAAAGTAAATGTACAAAATTCAGGAGGGTCTTAATGCTGTTTAGTCAAACCTTGAGAAGTCAACACATAGTTATAATGTTATGTACTTGTTAGTGAATGCCACAGTGGATGGAAGCCTTACAAGAAATGATGTGTTTAGGAGTAAAATATGTTTGATGCATGTTTTATGCCTTTCTATTTTGAGCAGGCAACTGATTCCATACAAGGTTCACTTTTTGTCTTAGCTCTGGTCCTTTGGGTAACTTTTAAGTGACATAGTTAACACTTGAATGTCTTATGGACGTCTAATTTTAGATTATTCCTTGTATTGGATACTGGTTTCATGAATGATCTTATTTATGTTTGGATTGTGGTAGGTACATGTGTGCTCATGCCTTATCCTTGAGCCATCCTGGTATTCGCTGCCGATGCCTTGCTGCTTATGGAGATGCTGTTAGTGCAGTAAAATGGTATTTTGATTTCTTTATCTCCCTCTTTTTCCGTAGTCATTGTTTACTAATAATTCAGATATATCTGTATATCTCACATTATACTTTTGAAACAGGGCAAGTAGACTTGGAAGAGAACATCATGATGATTTAGCACAATTTATGCTAGGAATGGGCTATGCTACTGAAGCACTTCATTTGCCTGGAATATCAAAGAGGTTAGCTGTATGCTTAGAGACAAGTGCCTGCAATTTTAATCTTATATTCTTATGATTTCTGTTTACTCTTTATGGCAAGGTATGGTTAGACAAAAACATATTGATGTTATGTTCTGCAGGTTGGAGTTTGATTTGGCAATGAAAAGCAATGATTTGAAAAGAGCTCTTCATTGTCTTCTTACCATGAGTAATAGCAGGGATATAGGACGTGATGATACTCCTGGGCTTGGTTTGAATGACATTCTTAATTTATCAGATAAAAAACAAGAGAAATTATCAGATAAAAAACAAGATATGGTTGAAGGTGTTCAGGGTATAGTGAAATTCGCAAAAGAATTCTTGGATCTTATTGACGCTGCAGATGCTACTGCACAGAGTGAAATTGCCCGTGAGGCTCTCAAGAGGTTAGCTGCAGCAGGTTCCGTGAAAGGTGCTTTAGAAGGTCATGAATTGAGAGGATTAGCACTACGTCTTGCAAATCATGGAGAGTTGACTCGGCTAAGTGTATGCAGTCTTTCTTAACATTGCACTTCCATTCCTCTGATTTTTGGTTGTTTTATGCATGGTTTCTTATTAATTCATTTGGTGGCTCTCTTTCTGGAAGTAAATTTCCTAACATTGATTGGGTGCTTGTTTTTATAAATAAATGTGGCTGGATTAGTTGTTTTCCTTACTATTGTTATAAGTTTAATGATGCTAAGATAACTATTAGATTTTATAGACATAATATTTATGCCTGTTCTTCTACATAACATACTACAGATGGTCAGAAGTAATTTGAATATTTATGCCTGTTCTTCTACATAACATACTACAGATTAGTTGTATTCTTTTTGTGCCAAATACTGTCTAGTCAGTTAATTGTTTATTCATATAGAAGTGTCTGCATGTGTTTTTGTGAGAGAGATAGATGTTCATGATAACTAATAAAAGAAATTTGAATGAAGAACTGGTGTTTTGTAGGAAAAACAAACATTGATGGAATAAATCATGAAATCAGTAAAACGGGGTGAGGGTTAGGATTTAAAGAATATGTAGGAGAAAAACTGTTTTTTTACTAATCATTTGGCTATCTGATTGATAAGATCTACCCCTACAAAATACATGTAGTTAATTATCCATTTTAACCACTGTTTTGGGTATATTTTGTGTTCAAATACATTAAAGTTGGACTGCGGTTTTTCTTTTGTAATGTTTAGAGATTGAAATCTTCTATTGATTCTTCCCAAAAAGATTGTTTTTGCTGGGATTGGTTCTTTTAGCGAATAGATATATGATCCGTGATTCACCAAAAAAAAAATGATTCATGCACAAAGTAGAGTTTGTTAGGATGACTTGTTAATCTTGCTACTAGTCATTGTTCTCTACTTTTTTGTCATGATCATCACTTTTGGCTTATAGTTACCTCATAGTTTAATGAAAAAGTAAAGACTAATATTTGTTCGATTGATATTTTAAATTTCCCTTTTTTTTCTTGAACTTAACACCTTCAACATGCTAAAATGACTGTTCGAGATGGCATACATTCATCTCTCTTTGGAATAACATGCCTTCTTTGGCTCTTCAGTTCTAATATTGTTTTTTGTTTTTACTCATAAATGAAGGAATATGTTCTTGCACTGCAGGGTTTGGTTAACAACTTAGTGACGCTTGGCTTGGGGCGTGAAGCTGCATTTGCTGGTGCGGTTTTGGGTGACAATGCTCTGATGGAGAAAGCATGGCAGGATACTGGAATGCTTGCAGAGGCTGTGCTTCATGCACATGTATGATTTCTTTCGTACAACCACTTCCCTCAATTTAGTACTTGTAGTCTGACCTTGTTATTTCCAGGCACATGGACGTCCAACTTTGAAGAACTTAGTGCAGGCTTGGAACCAAGCGCTACAGAGAGAGATTGAACCTACTCCATCTCAGAAGACAGATGCTGCAGCTGCATTTTTAGCTTCTCTTGAGGAGCCTAAGCTCACAAGTTTGGCAGATGCTGGGAAGAAACCGCCTATTGAAATCCTGCCTCCGGGGATGATGTCTCTTAATGCTCCTATTTCCATTCAGAAAAAGCCAGCTTCTACTGCACAGAATTCCCAACAACCCCCAGACAAGCCATTGGCACTGGAAGCACCTCCTACAACCACAGCTGCACCAGAGAGTGCTACACAGCAGCCTGAATCTACACCTGCATCAGTTGCCGAGCCACCTCCATCAGAGTCTACCTCAGACTCCACGCCAGCTCCTGTAGCTGCTCCACCTCAACCAGAATCAGGTGAATCCACAGTAGTTGATGGAGTTCCTTCCACTGGACCAGCTAGTGATGGAGATCCAAATGTTAATGGTGAAACTGGTCAAGCAGCGGCATCTATTGGCAATCCAGCACCCTCGGAGGTTCCCCCACCACCAGTAGCGGCAGAGGTATTGGAGACTTCTGCTGTAAGTCCAGCTGCAGTTCCCACAGCGACTACAGTTCCTGCAAATGATCCCTTTCTATGATCGGTATACCCACCAATTGGAAAATGAATTCATTTATAATTCATGTTTTGTAAAGAAATCGTTTACAGATGAAGGAAATCTAGTATATTAGTTTGTAACAAGCCCAAAACATCAAAGGTACAATTGTACCGAGCAGCTGTGATCCCCCTTTTTACCTCAATTTTTGTAGAAAATGGTACCCAGCTGCGGTGTTGTCTCATGTTGTTGTGACTGGCAGGCATATCGAGAGTTTTCTTTTCTTCTTGTTTTGAATTTTTTTGTTGAGAATTTAATTTTTTTCTGTTTTAAAATTTACAAGTTGAATGTCAGCCTCTCTAATTCAATGGTTTGTAACAGTTTATGGATTTCATATACAATTGTACCCATCCAATGCATTCTATATGCATTTATTTTTATTTTATTTTCTCACTTTCCATTTCTTGTGACTTCCCTCTTTACATGGGGTAGCTAGTGACATGGTATCCCAAACATTTTCTTTATTTATGAAGCAAAATAATATTTTGATTGTCCCTCCACTGCAAACGAGCTGGTCATTCTAGAATATTAACCTCAACTTTTGCCTCATACCATTTATTCCATGAAAATCAAATGTCATCTAAAGAAATTCAATACACTTTTTTAAAAACAAAAATTATGACAAGTTAGCAAACTAGCATCTATTTAGAGTTAATATATCCGAGAAAGAAATTTGATATCAACAAAGACCAAACTTAACTACAAAATTGATGATCTGAAAAAATAAATTGCACATGTTAAGAATCACAATTTTTATTTTATTGAATAAATTTCACTTCTAGTACCTTCCCCTAATCGTACAATTCAACTTATATTTCTCAGTTTCTAAAGAATTGTTTAGAAATAAGCAACTATTTCTTTAACAATAAATTATTCCAAACAAACACTATTACGACCATTTTCTTGTCCGATGATTGCACTGATCTTAGCGTCTGTAATTCATTCAATCTCCTGATCACTAACCAACCCTAGTGACTCAACGACAGCCATTATATCTTAAGAAACATTATATTATTATTATTATTAAACATTTACTATAACATCATTTAATACAGGTTTCAGAGCGTAAAAATACTTTATCTTTAAGCACGGGTTGTCCTAAACTTGCTTAAACCTGCAAAAATCTCAGATTGCTTTCTTGACAGCAAACAAGTAGCATTCACTAATGGTGCAATTCCTTAATATCACCTTAGTAGGTTTATAAACTTTGAAATCCATTACAATACTAAGCATCATCGTCTATTTACTAATTACAAAGCATGACATACTAGTAAATGAAACTTCTATTCTTGACCCAAGGCAAGATCGTGCCAAGCATCTGCGTTAACTTGTTGAGTCTCCTGATCTGAGAAAGATAGCAAAGTATACTGTGTTAATAGTCAAGAAAATTAGATACAAGCCTTCAATAAAGACTCATATCTTTCGCAAACCAATTAGTTTTATATCCTCTTCTAAGGATGCTATTAATTGTTAATGCACATCTTTTAAAGAAAAACTCACCAATTTCATTTAGTTTTGTATCTTCCGAGGATACTATTAAATGTTAATGCAAAAATGTGAGAATCTTTAAAAAAAAAAACTATTCAGTGTGTAATTGTGTCAATTTTTGAATTCAAAATCAATTCATTGCAAAACCAAACCAAACATGTGAACATTTGCCTAAATTCAAGATAACCAGTATTTCAACATAAAATGAAACATAAATCCAAACATATAATCAGTAAATAAGTGTTCAATTGAAACTGTTTTTCCAAACCAAGATGAGGAAATAGATTGTCCACAAAATATTATTGAATTAATAGATGAAGAGACATACTTGGGTCCTCCGTATCCTCTGTCCTTACAACCAGTGTTGGGGGCAGTGGAAGATCTGTAATAACAGCAAGAAAGATAAAGGCAATCACATACCCATGTAGATGTAAAGATGAAAAAAAAAATTGACCCTTGTGAGAGGGAGGGAAGGAAAATAAAAGTAAAAGGTAAAAATACATGCCATCATCAGGGAGACTGTCTCTCATCCATTCTTCATCAACAATATCAATTAGAATTCCCAAACTCAGTTCAGCCATTTTCTCTCCTCACTTTTCGCCAACGCAGTGTTCCTATTCAGTGTCAACATAGTCATTGTAATTGTAAAACTAAATAAATTAATTTATTCACGCATAAGGTTGGGTGTTTCTTATGCAAAACCTAGATTTTAATTACCCATAGCTAAGATGCAGAAACGATCTGAAGTAATGAAATGAAGATGTGAAGAAGAAAATGCAATTAAAGATTGGAAAAAGAAGATGAAAATGGAGAAAGGAACCAACCTGATGATGAGTGGATCAATTCCAGAGAGTACCGCCCCTGTCCCTTGAGTTAAGCTTCAAATTATTATTAAATAAACATTTTATAACGGCTTTAGTGAATTGCTGATGACGAATCATCTTCAAAATGTTTTTCTATACATGTTTTTTAAGGTTTATTGTGGTAATTGGAATAATTTGTGATTTTATCCTGAAAAAGGAATATTGAATTTACAATTTTTGTATGTTTTTATGTTGTTTTTAATAAACTTTTTGATTTTTTTTAATTTTATAAAAATATGAGGATATAATATATATTCAACTAATTTTATAAGCACATAAGATTTATATTGTTTTAATTCGTGTATAGACGTGTATTTCAAACAAAATAAATATTTTTATTTATTATTAGTGTAAATATTTTATTTATATTATTAAAGTAATCATTATTGAATAATTATGTAAGGAAAACTTTATATTATGAATGCATCTAAATTAATTTTTTTAAAAATATAATTTCTTGTTCTTATTACAACACATAATTTAAAAACAATATCTTAACATGAAATATTTTACAATTTCAATAAACTTAATTTTTTTTATATATATTGTGCATGTTATTATTAATTAACTTAATGATAATCAATAAAGATAAAAATAAAATATTAATAAAAGTGAATTAAAAATCAATAAAATTAGATAAATTGATTTTTTGTATGATTTTTTTAAAATATTTTTATAATAAAAAACAAAATATTATAAGAGTTAATTTTTTTTTTAATTTTCATCATTTATTATTTTAATAATAAAAAATATAATAGTTAAGATGAATTAGTAAAAAAATATAATGAATTAGAAAATTAATAAAAAAATTATGTATTTCAAATTATAGAAAATACCAGTGGCTTTGTTAAAAAATTATATTTTTCTAATATTAATTTTTTTAAAATATATATATATATATATATATATATTTAAAGGAACTACTTTAAAATTAAATACTTATTTATTGTTAATGATAAAAACATATTAACTATTAAGATCTGTAACTTAGATATTTCTAATGCTATTTTAGTCCATTTTTCATAAGGACCTGTTCATTATTGTATGTCAATAGATATTTTATTTAGGCTGTGATTTTTTATAACACTTAAATCTGACGCAGAAAAGGTGAAAGCATGTTCTGAATAAACCTTTAGGATTTCTTCTTTCATTGATTTTTCAAGTCTGTTCCTCAACCACGAAGGTTCAAAAAGATGTTACATAACATGGTTAAATAGAATATAGGACCGTACAACCAGCCCCTTAAACCCAACCCAAAAAGAAGATACGAACACTACTATTCTTTAGCCCAAAACAAACACTAAATTTCATTGAGAAACAAAATAGAGGACGAAAAACAGAGGTCCCTATGGAGATCACGCCAACACCTGAGATGCAAATTAATATTGGTTCTGTAATTCTTTCGGTAAGCATCCTTCAATCTTCCGGAACCCATTAAGCCAAACAGTGGCAGAAGTTCATGTCTATCTTGGACAAAGCGGCGCCCCAAAATAATATGTGGGAACTTAAAAAAAGCTTCGCCGGTTTGAGGTACTCGGACAATCTGATGCACGATGCCCAGATTCCCCACAATTGAAACAGGCCCCTCCAAATCTGCAATGGACATTCATGTCATATCAGTTACACATAGACTTAATAAATATCACGTAAGTGGGTATTATAATTCGCACAGGATGAAAATACCAAACAAAATTTAAAGAATTATTTTAACATTGTATAACCTGTCTGATGATGATGATGAAGGTCTGCTTGATCGTCTACCTCCAATTAGCCAATCATCCCCACTGCTTTTACCTGATGCTCGAGACCAGGTGTTGCCGCCAGTTTTAAAATTTCTACCACCTCTCCTACTAGATCGATCACTGAAATCGTCATCATCAGAGTCTTCCCCATCCCATCCCCGTGAGGTTTTAAAACCTCTTCGGTCCCTAGAAGTAGAACCTCCCCTAGAAGCAAAACCTCCCCTTGAAGTAAAAGATCCCCTAGAAGTAGAACCTCTTCGGTTACTTCGTTCTCTGTCAGAGAACTTGCCATAGAAATCACTTGGAGGCCCATCATCTTGCAAAGGAGGTAGCTGCCAATACAAAGTAGCATGCAATGCGTTTATATGATCAGTTGTGTAATAAATTGGTGTATATGGAGAACAAAAAAGGCAGAGACAATAAAGAATTACAATACAAATATTGTAATATACCTTGGTGATCTTGGAAACGGTGTTTCCGGGTGGTATGTCCTTATTAAGTAACTCTTTAGCAATCTCCTCGGGAAGATCAAAAACGGCTCCTTGAACCTGATGTTTAAGTATTGGCACAATGTCAAACGTTTGAACTGTGTGGGTGGGTGCATTCCCAACAGGATTGAAGTTCCCAGTCAGACAAATACAGAAAATAAAAAGAGAAAATAACTCAGATACAAACCCTTTCATCTGCAATTATATGGATTTTTCCAACTTCATCAGCAGCTGATGAAAAAACATCAGAAAGAAACCCAGTGACTGATCTTGCTGAAAAATATCTTCTATTATCTGAATCCCGAGTTAGTTGCAACGTAGTCCATCCCTGAAAGACAAAACAATTTTAAGAAAAGTATACAGTTAAAGATCAACTGAAAAATCATGCAACCTATCGTGTTTGCTCCAGGTGATATGTCCTTATTCAGATAATAATTGAAGACATACATAACAAAATATATCTACAAGCCATGCTTTGTAACCTCCATGAACTAGGGAATGACCCTGCTGACACTAGTTTTAAATGATTAAAGATAAAGATCACACTGGTTTGGATCATGGATTAGTATTATTATCATTCGGAAAGTCCTTCTTGGTTCAATAGCAAGTATAGCGTTATTTAAAACAAAGACAACATTAGAAAGATGTTACTAGTTAGACTGGATAACAAGCTTGGAAATATAAGATTCACCACACCTGTTCATGGGTAATAAGAGACCGGGATGATGGAGGTCGGGAAAATCCACTAAGTTGTGCAAGTGCAGCTGCAAGGGCACTTGTTCCTTGTTCTTCGATCAGTTTTTGTGCAGTTGGGGTGAAAAACTGAACAGACTCGGGATGAACTCCACTAAGTGTGGCAACAACCTGCTCAGCAGATGACTCCAAGACCTCTTCCATAGCTGGTGGACTAACAAATTCAAACTTGCAGCCTACATCACGTTCAAGTGATCTAACTGTTCTCCTCTGGCTACTGGTGTACAACAGAATGGCAGTACCTTGTTTTCCTGCACGACCAGTACGACCAGAGCGATGTACGAAAGTCTCAGGATCATTGGGAAGCTCATAATGGATAATCTGAATGAAACAGGTAAGATCAATAAGCTTTTCAATATGTTGAGAACAGATAACATTTCAGTATAAGACCAAGACATTAAAAAGAACCTTCCAATTCAAATAGAGATTTTAAACTTCTCTGAACAGATTCAAGCTTGTGAAGAAATAATTAAACAATGAAATTAAATAAAAACATTTTATACACATAGTTTACACATTATATCAAATATAAAATTCTAAATCCTTAGTCAGACGAGACAGTGAACAGTGAAAAAGACTGAAGAAAAAGTTAAATGTAGGGGAAATCATCTTCACACCTTAATTTTATTAAGGCAAGCACCCAAAAAGACTAGACAAGACAAATAATATTTCAGCATAGGCAATAAATTTCTAGTCCAATCCAGGGATAAGACATCCCAAACTACTAAACCCAAGATTCCAAAAACATGATAACTAGATCCTGAATTAAAAAACCCAGTGCCCAGCATAAAATTGCTCAAGTGTTTTGCTTTATTAATTCACAGCCTCAGTTGGCATTCAATCTAAACTAACAAATAATCAGACCCCAAAGGAGATCAGATTAATGTAGACTACAAAGCATCCTTTGGACTCACCAAATCAACATTGGGAATATCAAGTCCACGAGCTGCAACATCAGTAGCAACAAGCACTGTGAATTTTCCTTGCCGAAAACCATTCAATGTTCTCTCTCTCTGATGCTGAGATATATCACCATGCAATGCTTCAGACGTTATACTATTTGTTAATGCCAATGATACTTCATCAGCATCTCTTTTTGTCTGTGTAAAAACTATAGTCTTCCCACCCTTTGCATAAACCTGAAAGACAAAGGAAAAGTAAGTGAAATTATTCACCCCTCCCCCCAAAAATTCCTCATGAGTAAAGCAAATGGTACAGTGACACGATGACAAGAAATAGTAGCTTGTCAAACATCAGAAATAAAAAAATTAACTGATTTAATAGGTTTGTTTGGAGTGCATAAAATCCAGAAAAGGAAGCAATACATTTGATAATTTTCAAAACAAACAGATAATTAAAATGCTGGATTTGTTAATGATAGATTTAACAAAAAAAGGTTTAATAGATTATCTGTATAAATACAATATTGTATTAAATGTTCAATATAACATTTGATCTTATTGGATATATCTATTTGTTACTTAGTAACTAGTAATATAACTCAATATAATGACTAAACAGAACCCGCAGAATGCAAACTGAAGAGATCAAGAACATCAAGCTAAGATAGGAAAATTTAAGTTATAACTTACAGTTATAAGATCAGAAAGAATTGTCCGCTTTGAGGTGGCAGTAGCTCCTATAGCATAAAGTTTTATCCCTTCAGCAAGCTTTTCTTCTTCATCACCAACCTGTTTTAAAGAAAAGAGAAAGCATTATAATCGTGATATATGATTTTCAGATTAAAATGCATCATAATCATGATTCAATTCTCATTATACAACAACTTATATGCACAATTATGCCTGAATTATTTGATGATAGGGTCAACAAAACTAAAAGTAATTAAGGCTAGTGCTGAATAGAACGAATTTGAAGACCAAAGAGCGGATGCATCTAGATTATGTATTCCACACACATAAATATTACCTTTCTTTTCTCTCCAAATATATTGTGCCAAACAAACATAGCATAGCATGTAACTTTAAATGAAAGAAATGACAGAAATTTCAAGAAAGACAGAAATTTCACCATATCACCACTAACTTTAAAATATTATGAACAATGGTGCATGTTTGCAAGCAATATAAGTTCATCAAGATGAATATGTTATCCACTTATTTGGTCACATTTAGTTATAAGACCACCTAAACCACACTCTAGAAAATATTAAAAGTCGACTCCGGACAGCATTAGACAATGTCTTTAATAATTAATTTCAATCCAGCTTGCATAGAACAGCTTATGCATATGTACAGGCCAAAATCATTGTCGATATAATATATTTCTGACACGATCATATGCTGTACTATCTATTTACACTGCACTCTATAAACAAAGTTATCAATAGACTAGTACATAAATATTCGTGTATATATAATATTATTATTAAAGAGACAAAAGTAAAAAAAAATCACCAAATCAATTGTGAGTGGGCTGTTCAAATATTTTCTCGCCAACTTCTTCACCCAAGCTGGCATGGTGGCAGAGAAAAGCATGCTCTGCCTTTGAGAAGGGAGATTCTCCAAGATCACTTCCACATCCTCCTCAAACCCAACAGCAAGCATCTGATCCGCTTCATCAAGCACCAAATACTGAACCTCACTCAGCTTAAGGCTGTTCCCATTAATCAAGTCAATTATTCTCCCCGGCGTCCCAACAACCACATCAACACCTCGGGAAAGCGCACTCTGCTGACTAACATAAGAAACACCTCCATAAACACAAACAGTGTTGAGATAAGGCGCAGATTCCTTTATCTCCTTCTCCACTTGCTTCGCTAACTCCCTTGTAGGTGCTAGAACCAAAACTCTGGGAAGCTTACCAGACCTTCTGCAACAGAGAAACAACCGCATGAATATGGCCACAAAGACAACCATCATGTGTAATTATAGGTTTAATTAATCATTTAGTCCCTATAATTACGTTAACTTCTAATTTTAGCCCCTATATCTAAAAATCCTACGATTTAGTTCCCATACCAATTTTTTTTTATACATTTTAGTCCATGTGCCTCCATTTTGTGGCGCCACAAAACTAACAACAGGAGCTAAAACGTATAAAAATTGTTTGTATGTGAACTAAAATGTAGAGTTTTTCGTTATAATGACTAAAATGAAAAGTGGGCACATGTACAAATCTACAGAGTACAGGACCAGACGATTAATTAATTAAACCAATACTTACAGTTATACGAAGCAAAGTGCAGCACATGAACAATGATTACCTGAGAGAAGGTTCTTGTTCATCTTCAGTGAGGCCTTTAAGAATTGGAATTCCGAAGGCAAGTGTCTTTCCAGTACCAGTCTTCGCTCGAGCAATGATATCTCTACCTTCTAGTGCAGGTACCAACACCGCTCTCTAATCATGCACAAAATGAAGCTAAATGAGGACGATAAATCGCTAGTGTAACCCTAACAAGTAAAAAGTACGGAAGAGAAACGAACCTGAATGGGGAAAAGGTGAGTAATCCCACGGCTCTGGAGGGAACTGACGAGGCGCGAGGGCAAGTCAAGCTTGGAAATGTCGAGTTCTTCGGAGTTAGCGGGTTCGGCGGAGTCGGAATCGGAGGTGTGTTGGAACTCGAGGTGGTTTTGGTCGAAGTCGCGGGCGAGTCCTTTGAAGGCTTCTTCGCTAAGGAGGGAGGAATTGGGCGTGGCGACGGCGGAGGGGAGGAAAGCGGGAGTGGGCTTGAGGCCCGTTTTGAAGGGGAGAGCAGAGGAGTGGCGGTGGGCTCGGAGGAGGTTGTTGAAGTGGGACTTGGAGTCCAAACATTGCAACCTAACGGAGGAAGTGGAAGTAGCGTTTGGCCTCTGATATAGTTCGAGTGTAGGGGTTTGGTAGATGGAAGAAACGCCTATGAGCGACGCCATTTTTTGAGAGAAAGAAAGAGTGTGAGAGATAGAGAGGGAGATGATAAGGGGAAACTCTGAGAGGCCACGTCGTTTGTGAATGAACGTATGGCCTTTCCAACCTCCACCTCGCTCTGCTTAGTGAAGATATATAGTGTGTTCACTCCTAGATATTTTTACATTTCAAATATTCATTCCCCTTATCCTCTAATATCTATTTTTATTTTTATTTTTATTTTCAACCCTAATGTAATAATATTTTTAAACATTAAGTTAAGAATTAAATTTCTGGACAATTATAGTAAAATAAATTACAGAGAAATTATAAGAATTTAGTAGCGTTTTCTTTTCCTTTTAAACATTATAACTTGTTTTTTTAACTCTTTGAAAACGTTAGTATCTTATCATATGAGAAAATTTTCTTATTATTTCTATTTTGTTATAATTTTTTTTTTACAAATCAAGTCATAAAATTGGACCTTAGCGATTAATGGAAATGTGTTTGTGTAAAGGGTATTTTTGTCAAAATAAAAAAGAAAGCAGGAGGTGCCAATAACAAAAAAATGGTTATGCCAAGAACAATTATCTTTTAGGGTCTGTGAGGCTCAACAGTGCTTAAGACCTTAATTAATTGTAATATCAAATTTAATTGATCAATGCATTCAAGTCATATAATTTGCTTTTCTCCAATTTTTTTTTTTTTTTTTACTTTTCCAATAATATAGTAAATTAATCGATATACTTTTATCTTATAATTTCATATTTTTTCCATATGTATAAAAAATCAAGCTAAATATTTCATATCTATAATCAATATTAAAACTTAAAACATCAATATTAATGTAAAAATTATAATTTTAAAATCTATTTAAAATTCTGTTATCATATTTATATATTAGTTAATGAATTTTCTTATAGCGTGTTGGACGGAAGGGTGTAATGGAGAAATTCGTTACAGCAGCGTGTGATGCACGCTCCGCGTGGGTGACTGGGAATGGTCTACTAAGGCTGAATAGTACTTTGTCTTGACAGTGCAATCTTTTTCTTCTAAATTTTTTATTTTATTAATCAGATGAATAACAAAGACTAAATTTTATTATTATTCTATTTCGTGTATGCAATTTTTTTTAAAATTATTTTTAGGATATAGTTGTTTTTTACATAAAAAAAACTTACATAAAAAAAAACGTAAAATGCAATTAATTGTCCAAGTAAAAAAAAAACAAAAAGCATGCATTAGCATAGCTGTTATTATCGGTTTCCAAATTTGATTTTGCTTGGGAAGCCAGCAGTCGCCATTATTGTTGCCAGTGAAGCATTCATCTTCTTCTCCAATTATTCCCTTAAACTTGGCGGATCCTCCATCTTTCCCTTCCTCCCATTTCATCCATCTTCGATTCTCGTTAGGGTTTTCGCTTTCCGAAGCACTTGAAGGGAACCCGGAATGGGGGTTCTGGTCCCGCTTTTCTTCTACGTCGTCGCTTTCTTGTGCACCGTTGCAGCTATCGCTTTGGCTGTTCTTCACATATACCGACACCTTCTCAATTACACTGAGCCCACTTATCAGCGCTTCATCGTTCGGATTATTTTCATGGTTCCGGTGAGTTAGTCACTTTTTCACTTCACCACAACCACTCTGTTTGCTTGTCAATTCATTCATTTGATGGTTTCTACTAGGGTTTCTTCTCACTGTGCCAATTTAGTGTGTTTTGGTAATTCGACTATTTGTATCACTTCAGAGAAAAACCTTTGAACTACTTCACTGGAAATCTAGGGGCGGGAATGTTAATTGGGGTTATCGGATTGTGTGCTTTTCCCTATTCATCATCTTATTGCAGAATGTTTAAGTTTCTGGGAACTGGATTTTCTTCACCACTGCTTGGTGACTGGCGACTTAATTGTTTAACTATTAGTCACTTCTGAGAGCAAGTTGAGGGAGCATGGACACTCCTCCAAACACGATGTTACTTACTGTGTTTGATATGCGTGAAGACCGAGTTTTCCTGTTTCTTGTTAACTGTAGTTATCAGAACATGTCTTGTTTGTGTGTTTCTTGAAATTTCACCGGGAATACCATCATTTTGAGTTATGTAACATTTCTTTTTACGATTCATTTTAAACAGTTATAATTTAATTTTCTTTTACAGGTTTATGCGCTAATGTCATTCTTGTCACTTCTATTACCTGAGAGTTCAATCTATTTTAATTCTATTCGGGAAGTGTAAGTTCATCTTTCTTTCTCTATATACCTGGTTCTTGCTGATGTTTAGTCTGAATTCGTTTTCTTTTTGTCTATTTTGGTTGTGATTTGTGTGATTAATGGTTACTAGTGATACATGAATTGCATATTGTTATTCGATGCTAATTGTGACATAGGAAGCCTTAGAAGTAGTTCTTGTCTTTCCAATCAGAACTATCTGGTCTGGTATCCTACTCTAGACGGACACAAATTCCTAGGATTAAATTTGGGTAATTCTTTAAATAGATTGATTTTTCCTTGGAGCATATATGAAAGCAAGTCAATGGGTTTACCTTGTATGTCAGTAACTTCCAGCAGGATGGCTAAAGTGGATTGGTGTTATTTTTTATTTCAAAGAACCTACTAAGCTCAAAGACAAGCTTTATCATATTGCCGTACAGCTGTACTCTGGTAGTGGTAGTGAATGTCGGATTTCAAAGGGATAATAAGAAAAAAGGTGAGAGTAGTTGAAGTGAGAATGTTAAATGAATGTGACCACATAAGAAAAAGACATGATACAAAATTATTACATGCAAGGAGATATTGGTGTTCCACTGGTTAAGGTAGTTTGGAAACATACAAAGATGACCACTGGAAGCAATAGTGAGGAGAGTTTATTGGTCTTGTGGAAAGGGGTGGAGAGACTTGTAAGGATATTGGAGAAGTTTTTTAGAGGCTATCTTATGGTTATCTTTGAAAATTTGGTCTTTAACCGAATCAAATGACCTTGTGTGATTCATATAGTTGACCTCACCCAGTGGGATGATAAGGATTTTGTTGTTATAGTTAGTAGCTTCCAAACAATGCTTAGGAAAGTAACATTCTTCCATTGTTGATATAACTGAGATGGCATAGGTGATTGCTGCTGCTACTGCAGTAGTGCTTACATATGCAACACAAGAGTGGGAAGGCAATATCCCTCCCCCCTTTATCCTATTTAGTGTGATTTTATAACCTTGTACATTTTTTAGTGTACTTGATATTTTAGTTTTGAATTTTAAGTGCACCTTGCAAATTTTTGTTGTCCTAAAATTATAATGAATTTTGACGATCTCTGTTTATTAGACTGGTGCAATTTCCTAATTGGTTTCTCTTGTCCACTGTTTCAGCTATGAAGCTTGGGTCATTTATAATTTTCTGTCACTGTGTCTGGCATGGGTTGGTGGTCCTGGAGCAGTTGTAATAAGTTTGAGTGGTCGAGTTCTGAAGCCATCATTCTGTCTGATGACTTGTTGCTTTCCTCCTATACCGCTGGATGGGTGGGTTTGTGTCTGATTCATTTTTTTGCATTAAAAGCCTTTGTACTAGAATATAGTTCTATATTCCTTGAAAACTATCCCTTGAATTTTATATGGAGTTCTTTTTTTTTTTTTTTTGAATTACCTATTTTGTAACTTGTAAGTACTAGGATGATGCATTTGCCACACAATGTGGAGACTTCTAACATGGATTTATTTATCGAAAAACAACTTAGACATTCCAGAGGGCAATGGATTCTAGTAGACACTTCTAACATGGTAGTATTATATTATATAATAATATACATTCACGTCTCACTTCTAAAACTTCTATTTCAGGCGTTTCATTCGTAAATGCAAGCAAGGATGTCTACAGTTTGTGATTTTGAAGCCCATTTTAGTTGTTGTTACGCTCATACTTTATGCAAAGGGGAAGTATAAAGATGGAAATTTCAGCCCAAAGCAGTCATACTTGTATCTCACAATCATTTATATGATCTCATATACAATGGCTCTCTATGTGCTTGCTTTGTTTTATGTGGCATGCAAGGATCTGCTTCAACCATTCAATCCAGTTCCAAAGTTTATTATAATAAAATCTGTGGTATTCCTGACCTATTGGCAGGTGATTTTATATCTCATTCATATTTATGGTCCATTATTTTCTCTTAATGTTGCTGATTGTATGGTAATATAGGAAGAACAGAAAAAAAAAGTGACATTTTTTGGCTATTATATTTAGGAAGGTTGTGAGTGTCATGTAAAATGAGGATGCCGTATTTGATCTTGAGATGAGTTGTAATTTGTTTGAAGCAAAAGCCTCCATCACTTTAAAAGAACAAAAATAAGTATTTTGCATCTTAAATCCTTGGATATAAAATAAAATTTTATTTACTGAACAGACGTTGGATATACCCTGGATTTATAACATCTTTGCTTAGATATATACATTCTAAATGTTGGATTTGGTGTTTTAGTTTTCTTCTCACACATCAGCATAGTTTAAATTTTTGGAATTGATTTTTTTGTGAAATTCTTCTGTCACCTATAATTTTCATCTTCCCTCATGTTGTCTTTGTTTCTCTAGTTTTGCTACTTTCCTTATTTTACTTAATGGTATAAACTTATTTGAGGCCACGGTTAATGACAGTAATTAAAATAAAATAAAAGGAAAAAGAGAAATGACACTCATGTATGCATGTGTTATGATCTCCATTTAATATGTTGCCAAGAAGTGTAATAACTTCATTTTATATTATTTTTGTCGAATTTTCACTATGTTTGCTGTGGTATTGGACTATTTGGAATTCAAAGATGACTGTTAGTTTTTTTTTTTTTTTAATAAAAGCTTAATATGCTTAGTATAGTTGTGGAACTGGACATCCCAATAAGTTGGCACCTCTAGTCTCACCTATCATATGCAGCACATCAAAGATGACTGTGTTAGTTTGGTGTTGCTTGGTTCTACTGATTTTCTTTTTACTCTTGAGGTTTGAAGCAGGGTGACATTTTTTTTTTTTCGTTTTTTAGGGTGTGCTATTTTTCCTTGCTGCTAAGTCGGGATTCATTGAGGATGCTGATGAAGCTGCCCTACTTCAAAATTTTATCATTTGCGTTGAGATGCTTGTTGCTGCCGTAGGCCACTTTTATGCATTTCCATACAAAGAATATGCCGGTGCTAATATAGGTGGTTCCCGTGGTTTGACGGCTAGCCTTGGGCATGCTTTGAAGTTAAATGATTTTTACCATGATACAGTGCACCAGGTGAGTGTTGCTTTGTATGTTCTGTCTGTTGTTTATGGACACTGTTAAAATGACGTTTGCATCAGGCTTAATGCCTGGCTTTGCAACCAGTATGCTGCTATGCATTTCTAGTTCCCCATAGTCTTGTTGAAATTTCTGACTCCCCTTTGCTTTCATATTTTCTATGCGGATAATCTGATACTATTTAAATTTGTGGCAGTTTGCACCAACGTATCACGAATATGTTCTCTATAATCACAGCGAAGGTGAGGAGGGAACTAAGAAGTACAGGTCACGAACATTTGTTCCAATTGGCCCTGAGATGGATTCAGTGAGAAGAAATAAGAATATGTTTGGAAACAAGTTAGATGACATACAGCTCTCAAGTATGTCTTCTTCTACCAGTAGCACTCCTTCAAATTCCATACCTGATGCTTCAAATTCTGATGCGACGAAATCTTCCTTGCTTGTGGATATGTCAAATTCTGCTTTGGAACCATATGACTTGACCCTCATTGACTTAGATGTATCCAGTTACCCTGAAGAAGTTCCTGCGGCTGATCAAGATGGTGGTAGGTGACCATGATGAATATTCAGAGGCAGGTTTGTTGGGAAAAATGTTGTCGCTGGAGATTAGTGGGGCATCCAACATATTTTCTATGCTTGGAAAGAACTATGATTTTGGTTTCTTATATCCTGGAAAAGGAATTAAGCTGATCATGTGCGAACATACATTTGTGTAAACTAGTCGGCCTCACTCCTAAGCAAAGCAGTCCTTGACATTGGTCTCGGTCTTTATACTGTAATTGTCTCCAATGGTTGTGTGTCCTGTGTGTAAATTGTAGATACGGAACTAGTTGACATGCCTCAGAGTTTAAACATGAAAAATACTAAAATATTGATTCAGAATTAAATTGATTTTTTTCTCCCATGCACCATAAGATATTGGTTCTTGTTGGTTTTAATGCTTATAGCAATGCCGTTGTCATTATTTACGTTTATGGAATCTCGTTGTATTTATTGTGTTTGATATTATAGATATTATTATTGATGGTGAGGGTCTTCTCAGAATATCAATTACAATTTGTACCACTTCTTAGGTTGTCATTTTATTCGTGTGTGAAGCTTGGTCTTAACCATTCTTGCCTACGTAAAATTTTTTATAATTTTCGTAGTCAAACACTTGTAGCCGTATTTTTAATTTCTTGTTGTAGTAACTTTTGCTCCTGGAAAATTGCTTGAAATGCTAAACCCTGCTCAGGTAGTGGCACGTGCTTGGCATCCTGATAACACCAGGTTCAAAACCTCTAATTTTCTATTCTGCAACTTTTGTATATTTTTCAAGCTAAAGTGGTTTGAGTTTGTGTAATGTCAGAATTCAAGGATATGAAAAAAATTACACTAACGCACACATGTACATAGAGCCTTATCTGTTGCATTATTGCTTATCATATATTGCTCTCTTAACATTATTTGCTGCAAAAATTCATATCTGTTAAAGAAACCTTTCTGAAGTATTTAATAGCATTCCAAAACATTTTTTTACTGTTTAGATATTAAACTCATTAATTCTATTTTAATTATAAAGCAATTGATTAATCTTGATTATTACTTGTTTATCCGCATAGTCTGATGGAAACCGCGGGTGTTTTCATAATTTTACAAAAGATAGGTGTCATTGCTTCAAGTTCCTTCATCAACTTCCTAAAATCAAATTCAAATGGCTGACTTCATGGTTATGGTGAAATTCCTAAATTTCTATGACAAGTCGTTGTCTTGTATCATCAATGAAGAAGCATGCAAGGATTTCCTATTCTCTGTGTAAATCTCTAAAAAATAAGTTTTTTTTTTAATAATAATAAATAAATAATAGCCACAAATTTTATAAAAGTACAATTGGGAATGTGGTCGAGTTTATCGCAGTTGAATAGGATTTTTTTTTTTCAATTGTGAAGAGGAGTTTATTTCACGCAATTTTTTTTACATTTTTGAGGATATAAAATTACGAATATATATTTCTTTGCAATAAGATTATAAAAGCAATATTCTCGGAGATATTTTATTTTTATGAAAATTATATCACTTATTTGTATAATTTTTATTTCCATATTAATATGGATAAGTTATACTTCTATAAAGATGAGGGAAAAGTTTTGTAACCTCCACTATATAACTTCTATTATTTTATTATATTAATTTTAATTAAGTTAAAATTTATTCTCTCCGTTTTTTTTAAGTATCATATTTTTTAGAATTTATCTTTCGATTTGTAAAGTTCAATTATATTTTGGAATATACTTTTTATTTTTTTATAATTTTAAATAATTTATACTTGGATTGAGAGAGAAAAGAATAAATAAAAAATCAAATAGACAAATAAAAAGAATGTATAAATTTTTATGGGGAATACGACAAAACTAGGACGTATCTAAAAATAATTTCCAAAAATGAACTGTCGGCACAAATCATATTTGTTTGTTTTCATTACGAATTGAGGAAAGTTGCGTCAAATCACATGATTTTTGGCAACCGAATTTTATGAAAATAAAATAAAATCCAAACTTAGGTATGAGTTACTATTAATTAGAACATCTATTTTTCTTAATGATTAAAATTATTTATAGTGTTGTTGATAAGTTTTCTAAATAATAACATAACAATAATAGTAATAATTTTATAGTATTGTTGTCTAGGATATTAATATTATTAAAAAATATTAATTTTTTTATTTCAATTGGTTCTAAAAATAGTGTTATTATATACACAAATGATAAATGGGTTTAGGTGTAGAGTTTGGCCAGTACCAAACTTGTCCCTTCAAAGAGACCAGAACTTCATCTGTTTTCTTTGCACTCACGAAGTCAGAGAGAGGAATGGAAGCATCATGGAGTTCAAGTACAAGTGCATCTGCATGCATTGTTCTCATAGTTCTACTTGCTATAACATGTTCATGGAGGGTGCTGAACTGGTTATGGCTAAGGCCAAAGAGGCTAGAGAGACTCCTAAGAGGTCAAGGCCTTCAAGGAAATCCCTACAGGTTTTTCATTGGAGATTTGAAGGAGATGAGGAAGATGCAAAAGGAAGCCACTTCCAAATCCATGAAACTCTCTCATGATTTAGTGTCACGTGTCCTTCCCTATCATCAACACATTGTCAACAAACATGGTATATCAATTATGTCTACTTCTACCCTTCATATTTGCAATTGTGATAATCTATTCGCCTCCTTAGCCTTTTCTTAATCACTTATTAGGTGGTGATTGACATTATCAATGTTCATATGACATAACTAAATAACAAGTTAACAACTTATTTTCATAAAAAAAAAAAAAAAGTCTAACCATAGACAGTGGTCCTGCATTACTTATGTGATGACAGATTTGTTAACTCTTAACCTCTTAATTGGTGGTTAACGGTGAGTTAAACTCTGTAATTACTTTTTATATAATATTCTGATTAATAAGATTGTTGGATGTATATTGAGGTGACCTTTTAATAAATTTAGCAATGTTTGAGGACTTTTCTACATGGTTTGAAAGCTGAAAGTGAGTTAGATCCATAGTCTTAGTCTTGTTGCCAGAAATTTTACAAAATCAATGATATGTGTCCTGTATATGGTATAGCAGCTATAGACCCAATATGCTCTATGAGTAACTTTTTTCTGTCAAATTCGAATATCATGTACAGGAAATTAACCATTTTCTTCAGTTCGTGTTTTCATTTAAGCCTTGTTATGAAGTACATTGTTGATGATGAGATGTCTACTATGTAGGTAAGAATTCTTTTATTTGGTTTGGGCAGAAACCAAGGGTGATCATCACAGAGCCTGCGCTAATCAAAGATGTACTCAACAATATGCATGATTTCCCAAAGCCTGACACGAATCCTCTTGTCAAGTTACTAGCTACTGGTCTTCTAAACTATGAGGGAGAAAAATGGAACAAACACAGAAGAATAGTTAGCCCTGCATTCAATTTAGAAAAATTGAAGGTCAGATGAATTTAATATTCATGTATTAAGAGGTTTTACTCTGCCAACTAATAAAGCTTTTTTGGTAGATATATGACTTTAAATATAGTTATTGGAAAAGTCGACAAACTTATTTTTTAGAACAATCAGTGATTGGAAGTTAATGTAAGTTGATAAATTATTTACTCTTGACTGTGTTTGCAGTGGAAAAAATCCTCTCCCCCACATGCTTTCATTTAAAATTATTTGGTACAGCAAAATTACTCGAGTTAGTTTAACCTGCAACACATACTTTGGCAAGTAAAAGAAATTTGCTTTATAAGTTATAACTTATTTTAAGCAGCCGAAGCCCTGATGCCAAAGGGCTTGATGTGAAGTCTGAATTTAAAGTAACATGATGTGAAGTTTGAATGCTTATGCACTTAGTTTGACATGGGGAATTTCATTGTTGTACCACAGAATATGTTACCAATATTCTTCAAAAGTTGCAATGATCTAATTATCAAGTGGGAGGAGATGTCTTCAGACGGTTCATGTGAAATGGATGTATGGCCATTCCTGCACAATTTAACTAGTGATGTTATTTCTCGAACAGCATTTGGAAGTAGTTATGAAGAAGGAAGAAGAATATTTCAACTTCTGAAAGACCAAGCAGAACTTGCATCGAAAGTTATGATGAAAGTTTACTTCCCAGGATGGAGGTAAGAGTAACATGTATGTATACTTGAGTGTGTACTATAAACTAAAGCTATCAACTGAATTAAATAATTTTCAAGTGAACTAACCTTACGATATATTTATACATGAAACGTTGATTATTAGCGAGAAAGATTTCTCATTTAGAATTTTTGCGTTATATTCAATACCTAGTCAGTCATTGATCAATTGTTGTGATAGGAAGATTACATGTGACGTCTCAATTGCAATTTGCAGTAGAAACTTTTTCTCTGATGAAAACCAACACTATGCCTGACAAATCAAATAATAGAAGGCTAACGGATATTGGAAAGAGAGAGGCTGATTCTTCTTATTTGCAGATTTCTACCTACTACTATGCATAGGAGGATGAAGGAAATTGATAGAGAAATAAGAGCTTCCCTTACAGATATGATTAACAACAGAGAGAAAACACTAAAGGTGGGTGAAGGTACTGCGAATGACTTGTTAGGTATACTTTTGGAGTCAAATCGCAAGGAAATTGAAGAACAAGGAAACAATAAGAATGTTGGAATGAGTCTTGAAGAGGTAATCGAGGAATGCAAGCTATTCTACTTTGCAGGGCAAGAAACCACTTCATGTTTACTTGTTTGGACCATGGTGTTGTTAAGTCTGTACCCTGATTGGCAAGCACGCGCAAGGGAGGAAGTTTTACAAGTATTTGGCAAACAAAAACCCAGTTTTCTTGGGCTAAGTCACCTTAAGATTGTAAGTGTTCTATCAGAGTTTGACTCTTTTAAAGTGAAACAGTATAATTTCGAAAATAAAGTGCACTCGTACTTGTTGATTTTATTAGAAAATTAACAGTTGATAATTGAGATAAAATCAAATGTATAATAAAATCTAAATATAGTCTCAACTATTGATTACTTAATTAATGAGTATCATTTCACTTTATCCTTTAAAGAATACTCCTCTCCTTTTAGAGGAGCCAAATGGGTTCTGTTGTTATTATCTGGATGTCAAAGAGTATGTCTTTGATACTTACCATCAGCATAATACTTTTTGTTAACAGGTCACAATGATTTTAAATGAAGTTCTTAGGCTATACTCACCAGCATCTGTCCTTAATAGGAATGTTCACAAAGATGTGAAACTTGGAAATCTATCATTACCTGCCGGAGTGCAAGTTTCCGTACCAATAACTATGGTTCACCATGACCGTGAACTCTGGGGTGATGATGCCAATGATTTCAATCCTGATAGATTTTCTGAAGGAGTTTTAAAGGCCACAAGTGGCAGAGTTTCATTTTTTCCATTTGGATGGGGTCCTAGAATATGCATCGGCCAGAACTTTTCCATGTTGGAGGCAAAGATGGCATTTTCAATGATTTTACAACATTTCTCATTTGAAATTTCTCCAGCTTATACTCATGCTCCTGTTGCAGCGCTTGCTCTTCAACCCCGATATGGTGCTCATGTCATCTTACGTAAAATTGAAGTATAAAAAATAATAATAACCCTTGTTTGATTTGCCTTACACAATTATAAAGTTTGTAATGCAATGTTAATAGCAGTTTGCTACTAATTTAGGCAGTTTGATACATTCTATGTTATTGGTTTATTTTCTTATAAAAGTATTATGGGAAACGCTATGAACTTCTCTGAAATCTCCCCAAGAGTTTTGATCATGTTCATATGTAACCGCTTGAAAAGACTGTGCCTCCAAGTAATACTCTCTTTCTGTGAGTCAAAACTGCCTCCCTTGGTTAGAATCAAATCCTAATCAATATTGTTGGCTTATTAGTTCCTTCTGTTGTGACATGTTTTTATCATGGAAGAACATACATTCAAAATAGGAAGTCAAGTGTTACAGTCATGCTGCAGCTTGCAATTGTGTATCATGACAAAAGATGTTGCTAATGCTTTTGTTTTCTAATATGTTCTTTGCTCCTTCCATAACTATTCCAAGTTCAATCTAGTTCAAGAATTCCCTAGAAAATAGGCACCAAACCAGTAACTAGCATCTTTTTAATATTTAAATTGCATAATTTATAACCACCTCAAATTGGGATAGAAAGCACAAAATATAATGTAAGTGGAGAATAAGGTTTTGGCATAACCAAAGCTCTTTTATACAAGGAGAACATCATTGGCATGTACATTGGTTACGCATTTATTCTTCCCCTATTACTTTCAGGCTATTCTCAGTATATCAGTTCACAATTTATCACAGCATATGTTATG
This sequence comes from Macrotyloma uniflorum, assembly GCA_016859785.1. Classification (NCBI taxonomy): domain Eukaryota; kingdom Viridiplantae; phylum Streptophyta; class Magnoliopsida; order Fabales; family Fabaceae; genus Macrotyloma; species Macrotyloma uniflorum. Next base: position 2,839,898 of record BDMB01000004.1, read on the forward strand.
TGGCAGTTAAGTCCTGGGGTACTTTTACTGTAAAATGTGATTGTATTTGGATATGAACCAGCGGTTTAATCATTTAGCAGAAGGTTCAGTCCTGTTGTTCAATGGACTAAGATCCTATGTTGACCCATAGACCTGTTCATCTGTTATTGATTTGTTTGATATGCTTAAATATACTTTCTCCACGTAATTGCTTTGCTGTTTATATGGCTTGATATAGGTACATTTTTTAAGTTTAGGAGTTCACAAAACACCAGCTGATTCAAAATATAGATAAATTCTTTTAGTTGTTTTTTCTTTTATATATTTCATAAATAATTTTTATCGTGAATGTATTTTTAATAAATTGAAACTCACTTTTTTATTTTATTTTAAAATATCATATTGATTAAAACTTAAAATAAAAAATTATGAAAATTTAAAAAAATAAAGTTTTAAAATATAAAAATCAAATATTTTTTATAATAAAAGTTTAAATAAATTATTTTATAAATAAAAAGGTGAGATAAGTGTCATTTTATTAAAAATATAAAGGATACAAATGTTATTTATTAAAAATATAAAAAAAGATAAGTGTAATTTAAAATTAAAAAAATATGAATGTCATTTAGTGAACATTCAATAATATCCTTAAGTTCGTATGATGTGCTCAATCATGTTTGTTTCTTGCAAAGGATTTGTATGTATGTGTGGCTAGTGACGAGATGGAAAAATAGCCACAAGGGCTTAAGATCCCCAATATCACCTCTCATTTTCATCATTGAGGGATTTTAGATATTTCCATTCACTTTGGGTTTGACCATGACGTTACAAGATGGTGTTCTTGTTGATGCCAACAAAACGTTTGAAAATGGTGGTCATAGTTATAAGCACATGGCTGATACTTATAACTCATTGGGAAGACCCTTGGAAGCTTGTGATTTTGATTCTCTCTCTCTCTATATATATATATATATAAAAGAAGTTTGATAGAGGGTATATCAGTGAAAGACTTAATCTTGTTCTTCTTTAGATTGACTTATTGTAAGCTAACAGTGAAAAATCATATTGTTTCTTTTTATTGGAAGTAAGTGATTTAGTCTTACAAGACACCTTTGGTTTGTAGTTTTGTGTTATTGGAGTACAAACAATAACCTTGAAGATTCGGGTGGAGTAATAATAAAATAACTTTTTCTGTCTTAAAAAATAATAAGAGCACAAAATGTACTGTTTTCTATTTGGTATGTTTCAAAATTATTACGAATAATTGAGTGCGAAAAATTCGCAGGCAAAGTAGTAGTAACTTGATTTTGGTGTTCATGATAGTTTCTTAATCCTAAATGGTTAGTCTACTGTTAAAAATTTTCCCACCTTTGTGGCTGAACCTTATTGATACAATGATCCATTGTCAAGTTATCAATTGTAAGTAAATTGTTCCTACTCCAAATAGTTACACTATAACCAAACAACCATACATACAAAAATATTTTACATTTTATTGAATGAAAAAATTGATTCAACATATCTTAAACAACTCACTGGTTTCATTTGCTAGTAGAAAACTTTTAACTGCTCTTTGTTTGGATTAAAACAACTTCTGACAAATGAAACTGATGAGTTTTTTGAGAAGCCTGCTCAAACTCTGTCAACTCTAAAACACGGAGTTCTTGTGGTATTATATCATGGACCTACTCATTCACGGTTAAGACTTTACAAATAAAGTGTTATTGTTCAAATGCCAGAAAATCCTCTATCTGATGAGCCAGCAATTTAATCAGCAGAGAAAAATGTTTTCTAGTTGATGAAGAAAGATGCGAAATCAAATAGTTGGTTGCACCTATGTTGATCGGTAAGACACCAAGAGAACTGAACTAAAATTTTCTTATCTAACTCTTTGAACAACCAGAAACAGTGTTGCGTATCATGCTGTTTAATTGTTAATTCATCTAATTCTTTGAACAAGAGTAACACTACTTTAGCCCAATTGCTTATGCTGCATGAATTCCTCATATTCCAATTCATAAACACAACTCATTATTACTGTACATCTTATCAAAGGAGTTTTTATTAGGATTCCTCTGTTGTCACTTGTGTGCAAAGATTTGTAGTCTTGCTTGCATTTACTGTTACACGTCAAGGGACAGATACATACGCTTTAGACCCTGACCATTGACCAAAACTACCAAAGCTTTTCCCCCTCTCTGTGGGAAATATGAGGATAAGGAGAGCACGAGAAGTGGATGTGGCTGTGTGATTGCCTTAATGCTCTCTCAAATATTCATAGCATAGTGAAATAAAGCAAGAAACAACAACAAAACCTATGACATCAAAATGTAAATATGCAATGAAAAGAAAAGTAATAAAAAAGTGGTGAAAGCGCAAAAGACACGTGACTGTTCATTTAAAAGAACAAGAACCTATCGAAGGATCCACGTGTTAAAGTGGTTACACTTTCTGAAGAACAAAGAGTACAAGGAAACCAACCAATAATAACATGGTAAGGGACTAAAGAAAAAAAAGAACTGTCTTTAGCTTTAGCTATTGCGGCGGCGCACAGCTTGGCTCGCGTTGCAAGCAACAATAAGGTGCGTCGAATCTCTACAGTTCATACCCCTTTTCCATTCTTTTTCTGTGTATTGTCACGTACGAAACGAAACCATTTACTATCTCTGCTATTTAATGGCGCTAAATTTTAGAATTGTTTTCTTCTATCTGTCTTTTCTGTTTTAACTTTTCAGAGCATCTTTTGGGTGCCACCATGATACTCATTCCTAATAATCAGAAGAAAGGTGGCGAGAATGTGATGGGTAGTGTTAGTTTGAACCCGTTATTTAGGAGTGAGTCTTTCGGGCATTACTACCCTGAGGCTGAGCACAGCTACACTATGATGGAGAAGAGGCAACTGTTCTTGAGAAGCTATCAGTTCTGTCGAAAGAAGAGTCTGAAAGAGAGAGTGAAAGGGTCTTTGGTTCGTGTCAAGAAGGTTCTGTGGCTAAGGCTGCGATCTGTCAAGAAACTTAGGAGGTTGGTGTTTTCAAGGATCAGAATCAAATGCGGCTTCTATTACCGCAGGAGAAGGTTTTCACGCCTTCTCAACGCCCACAACCGCAAAATCGACTCTTCCTCTTGTTTCTGGTAGTACCATTACTCAACCACTCATCACAACACAATAGAGGGGAAAAAAAGTTATTTATCTGTTCTTCTTTCATGATTCATCAGTTACTACTTTTAGTCTTCTATCGTTTTCTTACAGAGACATATTGGAAATTGGAACAAGGAAATAGATATAAATCAAATATTGTTCATTCGTTGTTACTTTGTCTCAAAACGGTATTTCTGTCTCTTTTCTTCTTTTTCTTATTCATATCTTTTTGTCACTGATATATGTATAAAGTACCTTGAAATGGGACCTTATTATCATTATGGTAACTGTAAGTTTTGCTCGTTCGAAATTTGAATTCACTAGTTATGGGCAAAAGAACAAAAATTGAAAAGTGGAAAGTTGCTTTGTTTTCTACTTTTCCCAAGTTTGTGGATTCATTCATATTTTCCATGAAACTTTGAGAGTCCCATATGTGGATACTTATCTTTTTCAGTATGGGTTATCATTACATTCCAGTTGCCAATCTTAAGGGGCTTCTTCCTATGTTTGATTCAGAATTCAAGACTCACGGGCAACTCTGTGTTTGGTGGTTGCTACTGTCACTCTTTTATTTATGAATTGTTGAATATAACAAAAGTAAAATTATAAGATAAAATCGGGCATTGCAACTAAAACTATGTTCCAATTCTCTCTGCTCCTGTTTACTCACTGTCCATTGTTAAAAGATACATCCGCAAATAAAGCTGTTCTGTAGGCAAATAAATATACAACAACCTGATCTACAGCAATTATTTACTCACTGTGCAGTTAAAAACTACATCAGAAAGTAAAGCTTTTTCGTCCTAGGCAAATAAATTCTCAACAACCTGATGCTATTATTACAGAATAATAATAACATCACCTACTTTTTGGAGCAAGAAAAATCACTAGATAGACTTATTTTTCATTAATCCTGAGTTATCCATGGCAGAAAATTTCATATTATTTTTATCCGATACCTATTTTGTACAGCTCATGAACTTAGCAGCACTAACTCGACAATAGATGTGAAGCATGCATATTTCTTGTACCAGAAGAAAATCAGTGCAACAAGTTGTATTTTGTTTTGTTTAGATTAATATGTAACATACATGTTAAGCAAAGGGAATGGACAATTTCTTTCAGAGATTGTAGTTGAATCTGATCCTGATTCAATGCCATTTAATAAATAGTCATTAACTGATAAAATTGCAGTGTCAGAAATTCAGAATAGCATGAAATAGCGTGCAAGCAATTACAAAAACCAAAACAAATAAACACTGTTATCCTTAAAATTATATAAAAATTATAAAATATTTCGTAAAAAAAAAAAAGTAATAATGTGAGAGGAGGGTACAAGTGAATTTAATTTATCAAAAACTTAACTTTGAGCGATTTCGTTGCTGCAAGCTATGCTGTGGATGATCTTTCCCAGAATATGTGGCGAGTGTTTCTGAATTCAAATTGTGGTGAGAATTTATCACACGTAGGGAATTTAATTTGGGACAAAACAATTCTTTTCAATAATTGAAAAACAAACTTTTTTTTTTCAAAAATAAAACTAAACCAAATAAGTATTTATTTTGACATTTTTTAAAATATCACATCAAGAAAACGAATACAAATTTTATATAAATTGAAAATATCATAATGTTTTTAAAAATCAAATCTTATTTACACCAAATAAAAACCCTCAAAATCTATGATACTTTTTATTCGTAAATTTCCAAATATATAAATCATTAATTAATTAACTAGGCCCTTCATTATTAATTGGTGTTTTTAAACTAAATAAAATATTTTTTTCAATTGTTCTTTTTTTCTCATATACTCAAATTCACTCTCTATTTTATCTTTACTAAGAACAAGCTATATATATACTTGTGAAGATTGAATGATAGGATAAAACAAATGGAAATTATTAGCCACAGTTAAGATACTCAATCTCAAGGACATGATCGTTCTTTCCTTTATCATAAATTTACTAGTACTAGTAGATAGATACATAGCACAGAAATCTATGGTAAACTCATGACACAGTTTCAAATATACTATTACTATGCTGGAGAGTAGGATTACTTTACACATGGGTTTGGTGGAAATAAACCATTTTGAAACTCCAATTGGCTGTTCAAAAGGAGTTAGGTCATAATTAGGTTTCTGGGCTATGCCTTATCATTCATCAATACCTCTCTCTCTCTCCCTCTCATGTTCTACTAATTCTAAAATGGCAGAGCCTAAATTCCACACTTTCTCTTTTTATTTCTAATATGATCTAACATTATTGTTTTATTAATTAATTTGACTACTGCAAAAAAGAATAACTTTCAATGAATGTTTTAATTGGTACAATGACCAGTTATTTAAAAAATAAGTAAATTATATACAGTGCTGTCATATTGTTGAATATCAGAAGTAAGACCATCTGAAAAAAGTGTTAGCAACTATCTTTTAAATATGTTTTTTATCAGTAGTAAAAATGTATTAAAAACTATAAAATTATGAATGAAACTCAAAAAGGTTGTAATTCTTAATAATTTAAGTTGATAATTAAATGTTTAAAGAGTAGGTATTAAAAAATATGTTGCTTGCATGTCTCAAAAATAATAGCTAGGTTCGCAGTATGGTGCCTGGCTACAGCTTAACCCTTCAAACACTTAGGAAAGAAATAATTAAGAAGATGAAGGCCGGTTAAGTTAGTCAAAGAACAAGATTTGAAACATGGACTAAATATGTTTTTAAAAGGACAAATTAGAGTTTGATTTTGTGAAAAATTCATCAAACGAAGTTAGAAATGATTAAATATAGTCTGCAACTGAATATCTAAGCCACATACATTCCACAGTTAAGCAAATGATTAGCTTTTAGCTTATATTTTTAGCGGGCACATCAATCATTGCACATGCATCAAATATTCCTCCAACCACCAACTAATTTGGATTACTAGCTACATATATATATTTAACTTAGAACACGGAAGAACAACTTTCAGACTCTGAAGTGGCAACGTTTTTGTAGCCATGTGTTCAGAAGTTTTAAAATGAGGTAGCATTGTTTGTCTCTATCTGCCTCAACCTCAAGGAAGAATATGTTGAAGCAGGAAGCCACATTCATGTATTCTATAAAGTATAGCTAGTTCAAGCCATCACCATCACTTTCTGTGTATGTTTGAATTGAAGAAGCTTTAGGTTTAGGCTCACATATATTCATACACTCATATCTTTATCTTTTATCTGTTCCTGTGGATTAATTAGGCCACAATATGCTGAGGTTGGGTTGGCAATATTTGGCTACCAAACGCATGAAATGTGGCTATGAGAGGCTAACAAGTTCGAGTCAAAAAATGATGAGGGATGGAAGACGCTGTTGGGTGAAGTCTGTGAATGGAAGATTACGTGGCCTTAGGTTGTCACGGTGTAGGAAGTTTTCCTTAGGAGTTGTGTTGTTTTCAAGCAGAATTGTAAGACTATGCACTGAGGTTTTCAACCGAATGAACATGGAAACCATATATCCCGCTATAGTTCTCTCCACTCAATGGGGTCTTCCTGTTCTGTCTCATTCCTCACACCTGTGCAGATCAAGGAGGGCCATCTCTCTTCACAGAAAACTCACCTTCTGTTAGCAACATTTTGCTGTTTGTTACCATTCTTTTCTGTCAGCAAACTTCTATAATGTTATTATGGCTCATTGAGTCACAGTTAAATCTGTTTCTGTTTTATATAGTAAATTCAAAATATATGCAATCAGCTTCATGCATATATTATCATCAAATATTAATAAATTTGCTGAGAAGCATTATATAGCAGTATCCAGTATGAGATTACATCACCAATTTTGAAGAATCTGTGCCTCTGACTATACTTATTCCCAACCTCAAATCTTCCCTCGAGTTTATTGACTAACTTTTCTTCAATTTTCGAAATTCAAATATTAATGTTGTTTTAAGTAGTATGCAAGTGGAGAGATTTCTTTTTTTCTTTTTCCTGCATGAGGGTTAATCTGGTTTTTGATTCATCTTAACTAAACCAAACTCATGTTTTTGAGTGAAATAGTACGATCATTAACATGTTCAGAATGCAGAGCTACAAGATTTTTCCACATTCCATTGAGGTATATACCATGATTATACGGCAGAAGAGATATAATCTAGGACAATAAAGATGACATTATCCAGTATAGTGCCATAATCTGCATGATTATGCTAAGCAACATAATGCTATCTACGATAATCCGTTATCCCCAGTACTTGGCCAAAGTAGAAAAATACATAACAATTTGGACAAGAATTGTGTTGCTGGAAGGAAATAGAGTAACAGAACATGTTACATCGTAAATTGAAAGTAGCAAACTATAAAATCACTTTGTTTTTTACTGCCAAGAAATGAATTGCTATGATTAATTGGGTTTGGGAAGCTACCAAAAAGTCATGAACTTCCTCCAATAACAGCTAGCTACTGTGTTCACTGACACACTCCTTTACAGCGATGGCCAATTATATTTTTTTGCCAACCAATTATTCATCACAAATCTTGTACACACGATTAGGTCCGAATTCCATGCATTGTCTTTTGAAGTGGGAACTGCTAATTAAAGTAATACAGTACAGCAAAAATCACTAGTATAAATGAGTTGTTCTTCAATTTGTAAAGATTTTATGTAAAAAAAGAATTGAAAAGGTTTTAAGAAGGAGAAAATCCACGAATAGATTAAATTTACTAATTTAAAAAAAATTAATTAATTCTAAAAAATTAGAGAAACAATACATATCACACAAATTGAAAATAAAAGAACCACAAAATACATTAAAAAATGTCTTACAAAATTCTCGGCACTTGGTTCGGTTGTCAATATATATTTGATTAACAAACAAAAAGTAAATTCAGTGTATGATTTTTTTTTTCTTTACAAAATATAATGTCTAGAAGTGAATAAAAACGGACCAAATTAACCTATTTTGTTACTCTTAAGAATCGCTTTTAAATTTCTTATCATCATATTAAAATATAAAATTATAATTAAATTGACCAAGAATCACATTTAAATTTCTTATAATTATATTAAAAGATAATTTGTGATTAAATTGATAAAAAATCATATTTAAATTTCTGATCATTATACTAAAATATAATTTATGATTAAATTGCTGAAGAATCATATTTAAATTTCTTATCATTATATTAAAAAAAATTATTAAATTGATGAAGAATCACACAAATTTCTAATCATTGTATATTAAAGGATAATTTATGATTAAATTGGTAAAGAATCACATTTGTTTTTCTTATCATTATATTAAAAGATAATTTGTGATTAAATTGATGAAAAATCACATTTAAATTTCTCATCATTATATTAGATAATTTCTATGATCAAATTGATGAAGAATCTCATTTAAATTTCTTATCATTATATTAAAATATAAGTTGTGATTAAATCGATGAAGAATTACATTCAAATTTCTTTAATTATATTAAAAGATAATTTATGATTAAATTGGTGAGGAATAACAACTGATCCTAAACCGAAAAATAATATCTTTTATACGGGCTTCGCTAGTTGGGCTGTGGTGGTATATTGGATATGGGCGTATATTATATTAAGGCGACCCTGTATGACCCAAGTCCATAATTTTCAAGTTAATTGTTTTTTCACGAAGGAGTGGCTATGCTAAGCCTATGGCGGTGGTAGTGGCCGTTGTCGTTGCTTAACCTCACCTCACTGGGCAATCGTTGTTTCTGTAAATCACACCAATCGCGTTTCTCAAAGGTTTTGCTCCTCTCTATTCAACTTATCAATAAGCCGATTCTTTCTCCCTCTTATCTTCACTCTTTAATCCACTAACGTTACGATTGCTGTTGTAGTTTTACACTCGCACTCTCACCCTAGCTATGCACTCTATGCATTAATTCTGTTCCTTCCCTTTATTTTTTGCCTATGATTCCGTCATATTGCATTGTATTACGACTAGTTTTCTCCATATACATGATCCCTGATGCATTTTCTCAATTTAGTATTGCACTATATCATACAAGCTGTAGCAAAAATAAAAAATAGCTGAAAAAACGACATGGTAGGTAATGGGCGGATTGGGTAATTGGATTTCCCTTCGGTAAAGTTGTTTGATTGGCGAACTAGGTACCGGTGAATCCATCCATTATTAAATGGGTCAAGGGTGGATTTTTTTTTTTAAATATTTTTTTTCTTAATGGGTCATTACTTTTATTTTGGACCATTCAATAAAGAGTCTGGTCATCTACGTTCTTGCTACCCTTAGTGTTGGATTTGTTGTAAAGCTGTTGAGTTCTCACCCCAAGCCCCAGCTTCTTCTGGAGCGAGTGAGTTTGCCCCTTAAAAGTTACAACATAGGAGGATATATATGGCAATGACCTTTATGGTGTTGCAAAGAGGGTAGTAGAATATGTTAAATTACAAAATTGACTCCAACAGGGTAATTTTTTTTCAGTAAAGTTGACTAGCTGCAATTTGACTGCTACCTGTTCAGCTGTGATTGTCATTTTAAAAAATGTAGTGGTGATCTTGGTCTCCTTGAATGCCCTTCTCAAATTGTTGATTTGCTAAATCTTGTATAGAAACTGAAATTTTCAGTTACTTGAAAAAAATTATTATGGGTGGTGTTTTTGGGCCCCTTTTAATATTAATTTGTCTTCTCATACAATCTGAAATGTTCAAATTTTTGTGGTTATATTGGACATATAAATAAATCCACCATTTATGAGCTGTTGACTACCTCCACCACCATGTAAATAATTTGCATTAGGCCTAATTTTGCAGTTATATACTTATGAATGGCGTGGCGCGAGCTTGGAAAGAAGGTGAGTCGACTTTTATATGCAAATGCAATTCTTTTATCGAAAATTTGTATCAAATATGACAATTATCCAGATTGCAAGTGATTGAACTTTTCCTGTATAAGTTACTTTGTCATATATAGTTCATTCAGTTGCCGATAATGTTCTTTTTCTTTACCTGAATGCAGAGAATATATATGAATTTTACTAGAGCTTTGACTGCAACGCCATTTAGGCATGTGACAGGAGCAAGTTTTGCTTCCATCTTTGCTGCACGATCTGTTTATGCATCAGCAAAATGCGTGACAGGTAATTGACATGCTGTGTGCTTTTAATATTGTTTTTCTTGCCCTTATACATTAAATACTCTGCTAATCATTAATTCCTTTAACTACATGATGCAGATATCATCAACCAATCATCTCAGGGAGTGACTGGTTTTGGCAGTGAGACTAAAGAATGTGGAATACGGTAAAAAATAGTATTCAATTTTCAAGTTTCAAAATGAACCATTGATAGCATTACCATTTAGGTGATATAAGGACGATAACAATATGGGCCTATGCATAGTAGATAGAAATAGAAGTGAGTTCAACTTCCAAATATATGAATATATGATTGTGCAGAAAGCCAACAACTTGAGGGCAAATTTTTGATTGTGTGATTTGATATGATTAGTAGTAGAGGAAATACTTAATTTGATCTTTGGTTAGTCTATGCTGGAGCAAATTTTTTTCTGTATTATGTTCTTAGTCTCATCTGCTTTGTTTATTTTATAAGTGTTTCCTGTGTTATATGTAGCCACATGACTAGCTTTTAAGAGATCTCTACTCAGGTTTGATTGCTTTGTTTAGTAATATATGCTAACAATCCTATTATAAGATAACCCTGATTTTTGTTTACCATCTTCACCTGTAGATGAAAGTGCCAAAGTTAAAACTTATTTTTGTTTTACTTAAAATAAAGAAGTCACATTAGTTGAAATCCTGAACTGTATGGAGATTTAAGGTGTTTTGATTACATTTCTAGGTGCTTCCATGCAAGTTCGCAAGTCTGGGCAAGAAGTGATGGACCATTAGGTTTGCAGACCCCAAAGAGGGTGAAATATGTGAGTAGGGATAGTAGAAAGCAGCCACCTGTTGAAGCTCCTTATGTCCACCATAATGTTCCAGCTAAAAAATCTAATCCTGATAAAACAATAGAAATATTTGAAGGCATGACCCTTGTTGAGCTGGCAAAGCGCACTGGGAAATCAGTATCTTCTTTGCAGGGTATCCTCACTAATGTTGGTGAAAAGGTTGAATCAGAGTTTGAGCTTCTCACCATGGATATTGCTGAACTTGCCGCAATGGTATTTCTCATTCTTAGTTACAAATGACTTTAAACCATTCAATATCAGGAACTAGTACCTACTACCTTCTTTTGATCCCAGTACTTGCTTGTCTGTCCTTGTCATAACTCATTTGAAAATAACAACTGGTTATGAATAAATTGAAAGTAGCTCTTGGTTGACTTATTTTTTACTTGAATTCTATGAGATTTGGAGTTAGCTTTAATAGTGATTTAGTGATTTGAATTTTGAATAAAATCTACAAGTCTTATTGAGTTAATTCGAGCTTTATGAAGTGTTTTTCCTAAAATTAGCTGGTATTAGGCTGTTTTGTGTACCTTCCCTTCTGCCTAAGGATACATCGTGCATAGAAAATAGAGGGAAGAAAAGTAAGTGAACAGACTATGCCTAACGATACATATTGCATAGAAAATAGAGGGAAGAAAAGTAAGTGAACAGACTATGCCTAAAGTATGGGTAAGTAGGTTTGGACAAATGTTTTATTTAAAACCATGATTGAGGCATTATACTAAGGTATTCATACAAAGATTTTATTTGTTTACATTCAATCTGGGTCTTTGCCTCAAGGACTTCACCCTCTTTTTCCCTCTAAAATTTGCCACATGATGAACATTTTGTTTCTCTTTTTTGTAATTTATTCACTTAATTAGTTTATTGCTGCTGCAGGAGGCTGGCATCAATGTTAAGAGGCTACATTCCACAGAAGGTGCTGAAATGTTACCTCGTCCTGCAGTTGTAACAGTGATGGGTCATGTTGATCATGGTAAAACATCTCTTCTTGATGCCTTGCGTCAAACATCTGTGGCAGCCAGGGAGGCCGGTGGCATTACTCAACATCTAGGTGCTTTTGTGGTGGTCATGCCTTCAGGAGCATCAATCACATTTCTTGATACTCCTGGTCATGCTGCATTTAGTGCAATGCGGGCAAGAGGTGCAGCAGTTACAGATATAGTGGTGCTGGTTGTTGCTGCAGATGATGGTGTCATGCCTCAAACACTTGAAGCTATGTCCCATGCAAAAGCAGCTAATGTACCAATCGTAGTTGCAATTAATAAATGTGATAAACCAGGTGCAAATCCTGAAAAAGTTAAACTGCAGCTTGCTTCAGAGGGCTTGCTGCTGGAGGAGATGGGTGGGGATATTCAGGTTGTTGAAGTTTCAGCAACTGAAAAAATTGGACTGGATAACCTTGAGGAAGCCCTACTACTTCAGGCTGATATGATGGATCTTAAAGCACGAATTGATGGGCCTGCCCAAGCATATGTGGTGGAAGCAAGACTTGACAAAGGACGGGGTCCATTGGTAACTACTATAGTAAAGGCAGGGACTCTAGTTTGTGGTCAGCATGTGGTTGTAGGTTCACAATGGGGAAGAATAAGGGCTATTAAAGATATGGCAGGGAGGTTAACTCAACAAGCAACACCTGCTATGCCTGTTGAAATCGAAGGGCTTCGTGGGCTGCCAATGGCTGGTGATGATGTTATTGTTGTTCATTCTGAGGAAAGAGCTAGAATGCTTAGTTCTGGTAGGCAAAAGAAATATGAGGAGAACAGGCTTAGGAATAAGATGATACAGGACAAACCAACTACTTCAGATGATTCCACGGGGGTTCCACGGAGGGTTGAAATGCCAGTAATAGTAAAAGCAGATGTTCAGGGAACTGTTCAAGCAGTCACTGATGCATTGAAAACTTTAAACAGTGCTCAGGTTTGTGAAGATTATAATAATATAGTAAACTTCTCTTTTTGTTTACACATGCTAGTGTTTAGAGACGCAAGATTTAGGAACTTCTTACTTTTTTATTTTTCCTAAATCCTAATAATTTAAGCTTATGAGAAGTTAATGTGAGTTTATGTTTTTACCCATGTTAAAACTCAAAATGCTTGAGTAGCCAGTAGTGTCTGAGATATAAAGTGAAATGATTCGTGGGTATGCTTCTAACTGATCAAGATTTTAGGGGAAATGCTTGGTTTATGACAAGATATGATTGATTACTTGATATAATTTTTATGAATGCCATCATGTAATTCATTTAATAAAGTTTATTATGTGGTGGTATGATGAAATGACATGTGAAAAGGAATTTAGTAATCAGTATTAAAAAATATATCTAATAACCATTAATCAGTTCCTGTTGATCATTCACAACATATTTTGGACTGTTGGGAATGATTTGCTTTTAATTATTACCAGGTGTTGCATACATGATTTTTTTTTTTAAAATTCAATTCTGGTATTCATTCCTGAATCTGCTGTGACAGCCAACAACGTACTGTAGTTATCATGAACTTTTAAGTTGCCTTTTGCTTTAGTAAAATTCTTTAATTGAATTACTAGGTTTTGGTGAATGTTGTCCATGTTGGCGTTGGGCCACTTTCTCAATCTGATGTGGACTTAGCACAAGCTTGTGGTGCTTGCATAGTTGGATTCAATGTCAAAAGTCCTCCTACTGCTCTTAGTCAGGCAGCAACTCGTGCCAGTATAAAGGTATTATTAGCTATTAAACTTATGCTCATATTAAACTATACTGTGATCATGCTAAAGACTCTAACAAGAACCTTTGACATGACGTTGACATTCATATGGTTTGGTTGTAGATAATTTTGCACCGTGTAATTTACCACCTCTTGGAGGACATAGGCAATTTGATAATAGAGAAGGCCCCTGGGACTTCTGAAACCCATGTTGCTGGACAGGCAGAAGTGCTTAACATCTTTGAAATGAAAGGTAAGTCTAAGAGTCCTGATGTGAAGATAGCTGGTTGTCGTGTTATTGATGGTTTTGTAGCAAGATCAGCAACCATGAGGCTTCTGAGGAGTGGGGAAGTTGTGTTTGAAGGACACTGTTCATCTCTTAAGCGGGAGAAGCAGGATGTGGATACTGTGAAAAAGGGAAATGAGTGTGGACTAGTAATTAGCGATTGGTATGATTTCCAGATTGGAGATGTTATTCAGTGTTTGGAACAAGTTGTAAGGAAGCCCAAGTTCATTAAGTCAGAGAGTGGTGCTGTTCGAATTGAGTGCTGATCAAGTTAGTTGAGGATTCTTCAACTCATATTTTTGTGATACATTACACTGAGCCAACAAAATGACTCCATATGGAAAGGTGGAGTAATTATTCTTTGTTGTACCAAAAAAGAAAGTGTAATTAATTTTGAGGCACAATTTGAAACGGTTAATATACTAGGTTTTTTGACAAATGTTTTACACGTATGATCCTTGTTTTTGACTATAAGTGATACCCACTGCAGCTCATATAATTCCTTGAATATGAATGCGTCAGCTGTATCATTTATGCTCAAAGAAATATTTTTATTTTCATCGTGTGAATTATTATAGACCCAATAACTATCTTGTGATGTACAAGTATATAAAAGAAAGTATATTTGTTAATTACATCGAATAATTGTTAATTTTTGGTTTTTATGCTTGTGTTTTAAGTATTTTTCGAGTTTCCTGCATGAAGCATCAATTTTTATGGGCATGACTTATGCATCTCGTAAAGTAGTACCGAACCTAAATAAACTTCTGGTACAAAAATAAACGAAACAAAAAGTATTTATGTAACAATAATTTCAAAAGTTAATTAAACAAATTGAAGAAAATATCTTTATATGTCTGATAAATATTCAAATAATATACAAAATATTCAATATCTTTTCGGACTACCTGTTCTGTTCTTTGGTTTGTCAAAAATTTTCTTTTATTATGATAAAGAGCAACGTGAGTGATACCTTTTTTAATTTTGGGCTTTTTTGAATGAGGCCGATGGTTGTTTCAGTGGATGGGCCCTTGACAAAAATAGATAAATTGGATCAGTAAATAATTCATTGGGTGCGAGTTGTAAAAGTGAAGAGTTTGCATTTAGAAATGAAATGAAGGTAAGTTGTTTGTTTTGCGGATTTATTTATTTATTTATCTTCAATAATATATAAAAACGGAAATATTTATTAAGCTTACAAAAAAATTAGATATCTTTATTTCCTAAAAGGCTACATATTTATGTGTGTGCAACTTACGTTATCATGCAAATTTGGAAAGTTTTTTTCTGATTCCACTTGAACTTCTATTTTACTTTTAATTTTATTTAACCAAATATGCCTAAAAACAATATTTTAGGAATGTAACTTGAATCAAACGCTACCTAATTAGCTTCAAATGTACCTTGATTAGGTTAGTTTCTGCTATGAACCTCAAATTCATTACCTTTCAATTTTGGCATTTTATGACCTATCTTCACACCATCAACCTTTCTTTCTATCCTCTCTTCTCACCTGTTCATTATTGTTATCAGAATCATAATTTTGTAAGAACACGAATTTTTTTTATCATTAACTAATTTTCTTAGTTAATGTAAGTAATTAGGACATTTATTTAGATTTTTATTTAATGATTGGTTGGACATAAGAATGTTCAAAGATACGATACCCATTAATCTAAACGAATCCTCCCAAACTCAATCTATTCTCTTGTTTACTAGATTAGGTTACATTTTATTGTTAAAATCCATGGATCCAATAATTTTTTAATATCATTAAGCTGAATAAAATATATTTTGAAATAAATTATGTTAAATGATGTAATACTTATAAAATATTACGGCATTTGTAATTATTGTTATTATCAAAATAACATTTTACATCCTTCAAATTTGAGAGATTAACTATGTTAAATTTGCTTACTGTAAAACCTAATTAAAAATAATAATAATAAAAGTAAAGTTAATAGATTACATTAGAAAAGATCTCAACATTTTTTTTTCTAATGTGTACAAAGTTTTAAATATAACCCTAACTAGGTCAATGTGTTTGTTAGGTAGCCACCATAAATTTTACTTCCCAACTTCATTTTGAATATAAAAATTGACTATCTTTTGTATACTACAACTTCAATTCTGATTGGTTTATCATGATTTTCCCTCTATAAACAAAAGCATCACAACCACATTTTTCAATTTTGTTGAATAATGATGATGGTTGTTTTAGTGGATATTAAAAAAAGTCTTGGGAAAAAGGATACTTGGTCCCAAAATCAATTAAATGTGACACAGACAGAAGAGAATATGATTAAGAAAACAAAGACAAAAATAATAAACCCAAAGGCAAAGCTGCCACTGGAGGCAGTACTTAGCAGGCATTACCTAAGCCAAACATCGAACACGTGGACTCTGTTCTGCATTACAAGACCAAAGAGTTTGAGTCGTAAATATTAAGGAAGAGTTCCCACGTTAAAATCACATCAAATGAAGCAGTTTAAGAAACACATCACACATAGTAAGTATATATACACGTACATAAGGTTGAAATTTAAATCCAAATCAAATGAACTAGTTTACACAAGTTTTTTCTACCATGCATTCATTCATTCATTTGTTTTGGGCAATTTCAACCCATATTTCTCTCTCCTCTTAACTATTCATTATTCAATATTATTATTATTACCCAAATTCAACTTTGATGATCATTGAGAATCCTAATTTGCGTGACCTAATTCGTTTCCACCCACAAACAAGCGCGGTTGGAATTAATGTCTGGTTGTTCCGAGGAGGAGGGGATTTCGTTCTCGGACGCCGATCGTCGCGGTTACGAAGGAAGCAGTGATGACGATTCCGAAATCGGGAAGAGTCAACTTCGCAGAAGACGAAAGGGTAGTGGTTTTGGCAAGGTGCTTGTGCATCAATTCGCAAAAGCGAAGAAGCAAATACGCGGAGTCAGAAGCAGAAAGAGTCTTCTTGCGAAATCGCGTTCGGGGAATGAAGAAGGTAAGGCGATTGTCGTCGACGGTGACGTTAGCGGAAGAAGTAGGGGAGGGAATGGGTGTAGGTTTTGTTTTTCGCGGCCCAAAGTGTTGAAATCACCAAATGAGTCTCCGACGAGTGATCCCAATGACCCTAATTTCACTCATATCATGTTGAGAACTTTGATGGACAAGAATGATTTCTATTCCAAAGAATGCAACCCTCACTTGGATTAGTTACTGTTGCAGATTCCTTGCTTTCGCTTGGGTTTTAGGATAACCTGCTCAATTTGAAGTGGTGTATGCAAAATGTTAAAATTATGACATTATGATGGCTCGTAAGGGCGGTAATTGGAATTGGAATTGGATGTTCAATAAAAGTGGAGAGATGTGACTTGAGAGGCTCGAACAGTGCAATGTCGACCCCTCCTTTGCAATTTTTGTTCATTTAGAGCAATGTAGTGTGAGAAGTTGCAGTCAGGGAACTTGCTGCAATTCAATGATTACGGATTCGAGAGTTAGAATAGGTTTATATGGATTGGAGAATGGAAGGGTTGCTTGATCAACTGTTGCTGTTGGAGAGGTTGGTGAAAGTTGGATTCTTTGATGTTCTGGAGTTTCTAGTTGTCCTCATTTGGAGAAGTGGTGTACATATCAATACTGAAAATTTTTGAAGCCTGCTATTTTTATATTCTTTTTCTAGCTGTCAGGACTTTTTGATTGGTTTCCTCGTGCATACAAATATTTCATTCATCTTGTTAGAGGTCTGGAGTGGTTGCAATATATGGAATTTTTTTTTGCAGAGCAACTTGAACATAAATGGTTCTTCTCATGATCAGCTTGATCTGATTCTTTTTTTATAATTCTTGTCCTCACATGTGTTTGATGATATTTGGAAATGGCAATGGTTCCCTCTCTTGAGTCTGCATATATTTGGAAAATTTCACCGAACAAAATTTAGAAGTCATTTTGTATTGTAAATCTACAAAGAATTGTTTGATAATAGATTGATCTGGCATATGTTTGTCGATTATGAAGTATTTTAATACGGTTTATATGTTTGTCACTCATTTTGGCCAGGCTGCTGGCATCGATGGGTTTCCATGATAAACAATATACATAATTAGTATTCATTTCAATCTTTCTTTTCTTTTATTCCCTGCAACATCTTTTCTACATTCAACAATTATATGCTCTCTTCTTTTTCATTTGGATGCTTAAAATCCAATTTCAAGTGATTTCAATTGTGAACATTGCTAATTAATGGGTTCATTTAACATCTTTTTTGTTGTTTCGAATGAAATCGAAGGGTTTGGAGAGCTGCCAATGGCTGGTGATGATGTTATTGTTGTTCATTCCGAGGACCGAGCTAGAATGCACATAAAACCAGTTATGATGTACTATCACATAGTTCTGATTCTCAGTTAAAGCTTGCAGGTTTTTGACTAATAGATAAGAAATATGGTATCCCTATCCCACCCATAGAGAATTTATACTTATGAGATTCTTTTATCCCTAAAGCTTTTGCTTTTGGTTACAAGCAGAGGAATCCCAAAAGCAAAAGCATGTTATTCCAATAAATGGTCGCAAGGCTGGAACACAATTCTGTAAGCTGATTAACTAAACTCAGCACATCATCTTGTAAAAGGACAAAAAAAAAATATCTGGAATTGTTGGAGGCAATTTTTCTGAACCATTTACTATTGTTATCAGAGAGAAGAGAACTGTAGTGGTGAATGGCCACACTATTATCAACAGGAAGAGCAATTAACTTCATTGGCATATGAGTGGTTTGTTTCATTGAAATGTTTTTGTGCTATTTACCTTTTCCTTAAATAAATCAGTGATGGAAACCAAATTGGTATCAAAACAAGGTGGTATGAGTATGCATCATATTCTTTACTTTACAATTCAAATTACTAGCACACAACATACGGCACCAAAACAAGTTGTACTTGATGGACGTGATTAATTTTGTGACTTTCAATTCGTTGGTAAAAAAATTAACCGATTATAACTAGTAGTTCAAAGAATTGTTTACTTAATATTTTTTTGACAGCAAATATTATTTATAATGAAGCTCATTAGTGTTAACATTGATGTTTTTCCCGACCTAACAATGTTAATGCCTGCCATAGATTAAGGTCAATAGCACCAACATTTATGTCAACGTTGGTATGTAATTAACGTAGGAAGATTAGAACAAAAAAGCTTTAAAGCTTCAACCTCTAATCAGGTAGGTAGTTTTGGTTCTAGATATGGCAACAGCTCCACCATCAAGAACCCATCTCCGTAGCACTGCAATTAATTTTGTATACAGTTGTGCGGTTGTGAAAAAGATAAGCTTTAGAGGGATGTGGGGAATGTTTGAGAATTAGTGGATGATCTGAAAGATGAACTAATAAAACAATGAAACAGGTATTGAGTTTGCATATGGGTGGGGTAAGAACCATCATGGAATAGGGAACAGCAAGCAAGAGAACGACGAAACTGTAATTTTTACATTAATAAAGCTTAGTTCTTTAACCAAGTTGTCCATTGTTAATCTCATTCACATTATTTTACAAACTTGAATCAGAACCCAACACCCTCTATTTTTAAATCCATAAATATCCATTGAAGATTCCATATTTAACTTTGGACGGTAATGCTTATTAACAAATCATTGGTCTCAACTTTATTCAACAGAAAGAAGCCAAGCACTAGTTTGATACTAATTTTGACATAACGAACTAGTTTGTCTAAGTAAGAAAGTGATTATTTTTAAAACTTTTTAAAAAGGTTACAATTTTATAGTTATGAAAAGCGATAAGCTAATTTTCTTAAGGATTATTTTAGAAATTATATACTATAAACTTACTTTTGAATTAAAAGAATAAATATTTAAATCTTATAAACATAAAAAAATAAAAGATCAATTGACCTAGTTTTAAATATAGATATGCAGCATATATGGAGATAATGAAAACTGTGGTTTATCCATGATAGTGTTCAAATCAAAAGCCATTGGTCATTTTGTGTGTAGTTGATTAGAAGCCTTTCTAATTCCAAGTTTGTAGGTTGCAAGTCGCAAGTACCACTTCATGACAGCAACCCTACGTGCACATTACGCTATCACTGAATAAACCAGCTTCCAATAAAGATACACTTTACTGATAAGGCCAAACCTCCACTAGATGCCTCTGTAAATTTAGCATCCCTAATTTAAGTATATTATATCAGTAAAATATTTATAGATCCATTGTTGTTAATACACTAATAAGCTTAATTAGAGTATATACATATAAACCAGAAAAAAAAACTTCACTCTAGTTTAAAAACTATCAGTATTAATGTCAACTTTTAATATTAATGTTTATCATGTGAATTATAGAAATACAGTTATTAATTATAAATGAAAACTTAAAACATGACTAGAATTAAATTTAGTAGGAGTTATTATTGAAGATCCATCTAAAAGATATTTAGGTGACTGTGTTTTAAGTATGATTATGTATAGAGAATGTATATGGGAAATAAAAAAAACACTAAACACAAATAAAATAATATGTTGCTATTATTTTATTAACATTTCTTGGTCATCATATAACAACAATTAAATAAAAAGATAAAATTAAACCTTGACAGGTATAAAAGTGTTTAAAAATTGTACCAGTGTAAGCAACGTACAGATGCTTATGATTTTATATGTGTACTTTTTTCATCATTTGATTGTTAGTCTGAGTTACCAGTTGTAATGGAAATGTGGCTGCTTGTGTTATTTTTACCTTTTTTGTAGTTAAAAAGTCTGCTCAAAGGCATAAGCTTTGGAGGCTGCACGTGACACCCATAACTCTTTTTGTTGTTGCTATTCGCTATGTAAGTTTCCTCTTCTATGGATGGGGCTGCTACGCTATCCAATGAAAAAAATGAGTGACCCAGAAAAAGTTTCCTTCTAATATGGTAATAAAACTTGATTAGAAGGAAACAAAGTTTGAAGCTTGGTTAATTAGTCAAAATAAGGTTTTTGGTATTTTCTTCTCTTAAATTAGTAATCCAGAATCAACCAAAAACGAAAGTCAGAGTTGTAGTTGATTGCGCAGATCGTGAAACGAGGCCATAAAAGTTGCTTATTGCTATTTATGGAAGCGATCATCGTCACCCACACCTATCCCTTCCGTATTTTGCCTATTTAGAAATCAATCCATTCTTTAATAGTAGTAATATTATAATAAGCTATAATGATTGAATAATAATATTAAATATAAGTAAGCACCAGAAAGAGAGAGAGAGAGAGAGAGAGAGAGTGAGAGGAGAGAGAGAGACAGTAGTCTTAAATAATTACTGTTATTATGGCATGGCAGTATCTACTGTGTCTCAGTTCTAACTGCTGAGTTCTGTGAGCTTGGAGGGGTTCTCACTTTCCACTTAGCTGTGTCCCAAAGGTCGGCGGTTAAGATTTTCTGCTACTCCATAAACAGATGCAGCTTAACAGCAAGGAGCTAGCTGGGATTTTTATTCCCTAGTTGCTTTCTGCTTCTATTCAAACCTTCTCTCTGCTCATTGGTTGGAATCAGATTTTTCCTTGCAAGGTGGGTTTCTCTTTCTGCATTTTCTGTCTACTCAGTTCACCTGATTATTGCCTTTTCTGGTATGTTGGTTATCACTCCTTATCCTCCTAATTTTTTTAACGTTTCTGATGTATGTACTCCTTTTTGAAAAGGAAAATTCTTGTTTACCGTACTCAGGATGTTGCTTCTGTCGTTTCCGGGTCAATTAACATACCGTACCATTCACTGTTCCTGCAAATTAAAGTGGGAAAAAAATGAAAAAAAATTGCAAAAATAAAATAAAATAATGTTTTGCTAAGTGGAGTTGAGGGCATACTCGTGAGATCCTCTGGAGAATTTATTGCCTCTCACCACCATATGCATCAGATAGCAGCGGAAGAGTACTAATGATACAAATTTTTAATATTAATTATTATTTGAACTCTGGATATATAGTAGTTGTCTAATATGATATGATTGGACTATTATTTATCATTACTCACTGAAGCCTTTCAAAGTTTGTCAATGTTCAAGTGATGAAAACTTCACTTCCTCTTCTTGAATTGTGACAGTGAGTAAGGATGATGTCATTTGACAAGGTCCATAGTAGCTTTTCATCTCTATTAGAGCAAACAGATTCCATTCTTCCTCGTGAGAGATTAACTTAGTGATTCTGTGCTTGTGTTTTGTTTCAAGTGCAGTTGAAGTGACAATGTCCTCCTCAAGGCCTAGCCAATCATCCAGCAATAATTCTGGCAGATCTAGATCATCAAGACGCAGTGCTAGGGTTCTTGCTCAGACAACTTTGGATGCAAAACTGCATGCAACTTTTGAGGAATCAGGTAGTTCTTTTGACTACTCCAATTCAGTGAGATTCTCCTCTGGCACAGGCACTGCTAGTGGTGATCATCAATCAAGGTCTGATGGAGTAACAACTGCTTACCTGCATCAATTACAGAAAAGCAAGCTTATTCAACCATTTGGGTGCTTGCTAGCCTTAGATGAGAAAACATGTAAGGTCATTGCTTACAGTGAGAATGCACCCGAAATGCTCACCATGGTTAGTCATGCTGTCCCCAGTGTTGGTGACCACCCTGCTCTTGGCTTTGGCACCGACATAAGAACTATTTTCACTGCCCCGAGTTCTGCTGCTATTCAGAAGGCACTAGGATTTGGGGAGGTTTCACTTCTTAACCCCATTCTTGTTCATTGCAAGTCCTCTGGGAAGCCCTTTTATGCAATTATCCATCGTGTTACCGGTAGTGTGATCATTGATTTTGAGCCGGTCAAGCCTCATGAAGTTCCCATGACTGCAGCAGGTGCCCTGCAATCCTATAAGCTTGCAGCAAAAGCAATAACTAGATTGCAATCCTTGCCTAGTGGGAGCATGGAGAATCTCTGTGACACAATGGTTCAAGAGGTTTTTGAACTCACAGGTTATGACAGAGTGATGGCTTATAAATTTCATGATGATGATCATGGGGAAGTGATTGCTGAAGTGAAAAGGCCAGGCCTAGAGCCATATCTGGGGTTGCACTACCCAGCAACTGATATTCCTCAGGCTACACGTTTTCTGTTTATGAAGAACAAGGTGCGTATGATAGTTGATTGTCGTGCAAAGCATGTGAAGGTGCTTCAAGACAAAAGAGTTCCATTTGAATTAACTTTGTGTGGATCAACCTTGAGGGCTGCTCATAGTTGTCACTTGCAATACATGGAGAATATGAATTCTAGTGCTTCCTTGGTTATGGCAGTTGTGGTCAATGACAATGATGAAGATGGGGATAGTTCTGATGCTGTTCAACCGCAGAAGAGAAAGAGACTATGGGGTTTAGTAGTTTGCCATCACTCTACTCCCAGGTTCGTTCCTTTCCCTCTCAGGTATGCTTGTGAATTCCTGGCTCAGGTATTTGCCATCCATGTGAACAAAGAATTAGAGATAGAATATCAGATTGTTGAGAAGAATATCCTAAAGACTCAAACACTCTTATGTGATATGCTGATGCGAGATGCACCCCTAGGTATTGTATCAGAGAGTTCTAACATAATGGATCTTGTTAAGTGCGATGGTGCAGCACTGTTGTATAAAAACAAGGTATGGAGATTAGGGGTAACACCAAGTGAATCCCAGATAAGAGAGATAGCTTTGTGGCTCTCTGAATGCCACAGGGATTCCACAGGTTTGAGTACAGATAGCCTGTCTGATGCAGGCTTCCCAGGGGCTGCTGCTCTTGGTGATATTGCTTGTGGAATGGCAGCTGTCAGAATATCTTCCAAAGATATAGTTTTCTGGTTTCGATCTCACACCGCCAAAGAAATTCGATGGGGTGGTGCAAAGCATGAGCCTGGTGAAAGGGATGATGGTAGGAGAATGCATCCAAGATCTTCATTCAAGGCTTTCCTTGAAGTTGTGAAGACAAGAAGCTTGCCCTGGAAGGACTATGAAATGGATGCCATTCATTCATTGCAGCTAATACTGAGAAATGCATTCAAAGACACAGAGAGTATGGAGATAAGCACATATGCTATCAATACAAGATTAGGTGATTTGAAAATTGAAGGGATGCAAGAACTGGAAGCAGTGACTAGTGAGATGGTGAGGTTAATTGAAACAGCAACAGTGCCAATTTTGGCTGTTGATGTTTATGGGATGGTCAATGGATGGAATACAAAAATTGCTGAGTTGACATGTCTTCCAGTTGAGCAAGCTATTGGGAAGCATTTACTCACTCTTGTTGAAGATTGTTCAGTAGATAGAGTCAAAAACATGTTGGACATGGCACTGCAGGGTATGTCTTTTTCTTTTCCCGTCTTATTCTTATACAAGCTCTCCTATTTATTTTTTTACAAGTCTTAGCATTCAAGAGCAAGGACTTTGAAATGAGTGTAAGTATTTAGACGTTAGCATGTCATGTTCCCTAAAGTCATCCGTTAATATTGCATTGTTGAAGAATTATAAGAAGGTTAACTTGTCTTGCTTCCAAGTCTTATTCAATTTTATCCCAACTTCCTATATCTCTATATAACTGATTTTACATGCTACAATGTGATTAGGTGAGGAAGAGAAAAATGTGCAATTTGAGATAAAAACACACGATTTGAAGATTGACTCTGGTCCTATCAGCTTGGTGGTTAATGCTTGTGCAAGCAGGGATCTTCAAGATAATGTTGTGGGGGTTTGTTTTGTGGCCCAAGATATAACTGCTCAGAAGACAGTGATGGACAAATTCACCCGAATTGAAGGTGACTACAAGGCAATTGTGCAGAACCGAAACCCATTGATCCCTCCAATATTTGGCACAGATGAATTTGGCTGGTGTTGTGAATGGAATTCAGCTATGACAAAAATAACTGGATGGAAGCGAGAGGAGGTGATGGATAAAATGCTTTTAGGGGAGGTTTTTGGGACACAAATAGCTTGTTGTCGTCTAAGGAATCAAGAAGCTGTTGTTAACTTCAGCATTGTACTTAACAAAGCCATGGCTGGTTTGGAAACAGAGAAGGTTCCTTTTAGTTTCTTTACTCGTGATGGGAAACATGTAGAATGTCTGCTTTCCGTGAGTAAGAAATTGGATGCAGAGGGTATGGTTACTGGAGTCTTCTGCTTCTTGCAACTAGCTAGTCCAGAGCTGCAACAAGCATTACACATTCAGCACCTGTCTGAACAAACTGCATCCAAAAGACTGAAAACTTTAACTTATTTGAAAAGGCAAATCCGGAATCCTTTATATGGGATTGTTTTCTCCCGAAAATTGTTAGAAGGTACTGATTTGGGAGCTGAACAAAAACAACTTCTGCAAACGGGTACTCGGTGTCAACGCCAGCTTAACAAAATCCTGGATGATTCAGATCTTGACAGCATCATTGATGGGTATGATATCTCTGAATATGGTGCTTTTACTATTTAGTCCTTCGTCATTTATGTAGTGTTAAGCATCAACAAGAGATCCTATTTCTCAACCACAACTAATATTGAGTGTCATAATGAAACAGTCAAGTATTTTAGCTGATGATAATTTTACCAAGAAATTTGAAGAAATTTGAATATGCAGCAGCAGCAGTTAAAACTTGACTTTTGTATGCATTCTCTCTGTCAAACAAGAAAGGTTTCACTTTGTCCTACTCTATTAAGTGAATATTTGATTTATCTCCTGAATTTCGGGAATCAGATTATTTATAACTAATATTTTTTTACAATAGAAGCATAGACTTCAGTCTTACTAGTCACCCCTTTTGTCCTGCGTAATTTTGATTCAGTTTATTTATGCATATATATTTCTATATGTTCAACAGCTACCTGGATTTGGAGATGGTTGAATTTACTCTGCATGAAGTGTTGGTGGCCTCCTTAAGTCAAGCCATGACAAAAGGTAATGCAAAAGGCATCCGAGTAGTCAATGAAGTTGAAGAGCAGATCACAACAGAAACCTTATATGGTGATAGTCTCAGGCTCCAGCAGGTCTTAGCAGACTTTTTATTGATTTCCATCAATTTCACACCAACTGGAGGTCAGGTTGTTGTAGCAGCCTCATTAACACAACAGCAGTTAGGGAAACTAGTTCATCTTGCTAATTTGGAGCTCAGGTAATTAACTATTCCAAACTCAGGTGGAGATTTCAAACTTTCTTTTTGGGTCTTCTGTTGATTTAAATGCTGATAGAATAAACATGAAGTGAAAAGATGCATGTCACTTTTTCACATTATACTTCCAAATAAAGACACACAAGAGTGTATATAAGCATGGAGGGGTTGAGTCCAACTAGTTTAAATCATTTTAGATGACACACCTTCAATGCGTATACAGATTCAACTCAGGTCACGCTCACTCTGAATTGGACCTATGCAGTACAACTTTTCAAGGAAAATAAACTTGTTATGCTGTATTGAAATTATATATACGTAATTTGTTAATCACTTGTGTTTGCTTTTGTTATTTTTGCAGCATAACACATGATGGTTTTGGGGTTCCAGAAACATTACTGAATCAAATGTTTGGACGTGATGGAAATGAATCTGAGGAGGGTATCAGCATGCTGATTAGCAGAAAGCTGCTTAAGCTGATGAATGGAGAAGTACGTTATATAAGGGAAGCAGGCAAATCATCTTTCATCTTATCTGTTGAACTTGCTGCAGGTCATAAATCCAACACTTAAAATTTTGGAAATAATTAAATCAAACCATATTTTTTGTACATCCGAAAGTGAAGGGTGCAAGAAATTTGCATTCCTTGTTCCATATTTAACTCGTTATTATGTATCAACCTTCTTGTAAGGTGATGATGTGTAGATATGTAATGTATAACTAACGATTCACACTCTCTCTTCAAGTGGTCTCATTACAGAAATTATGCTTCATTGGCAACAGAATGAAACATAAGAACTAACTGGGAACATCACGCAGCATCAATCGTGAAGTTATTCCAACTTAATCAGAGATTTGAGTTTTAATCCTACCCTGCTTATCGATATCTCATGTGTGTTTTTACACTATCCTTTCTTTCAAACTTTATTATTAAACATAAGTTATTAAATATTTGAATTTATTAAAAATAAATATCAAATCATTTTTAAATAATAAATATTTTTCATTATCTAATAGTGCCATGTTACAAAAACTATTTATCTATTATTTTTTAAATTATAACATGATATTAATTACTTTTTAATTATACATTTATCTAAAAAAATGAGAGATAAATAGTAATAATATATAAACTGATTGATAAGATAAAATCACATTTTCTATGGATAATGGACTATATTTTATACTCGATTGGATCAAGTCATCCAAAATCTATTGATTAACATAGAATTTTAAAGAATAAGTTTGAGAGTGTATGACTATTTAATATGTATAAATATTAAACTTTATTTTATAAAAATATAATGTATTCAAAATGAAAGCGACGAATATTCAAAATTGATATTATATCTGGAGAGAAGCTTTGAGGTTAAATTGCTTGTCCACGAGGGAATATGCCCAATGAATATGGGTTGGTAGTGTTGGATTAGTTAATTGAATCACCTTATTATATACTATATAATTGAAATTGTCCCATACTTAGTTACCAGCTTTTGTTGTCTTTTCAAACATATTATGTAACGGATCTTTAACAATAGAATATCACCTTCCAGCTATATGAGATTTGATAGATTTGATAGTAATTTAAATTAACCAACAAAAATGCAGTGTACATTTATCATTACTCAAAATCGATTAAGAGGAAAGTGTGCATCGATTCACAGTTCACACTTCCACGGGAGAACAGTATGCAAGGTTGTGGAGCACATATTGATAACTGTTATGAAGTCAACATCCGACACAGAACCACTGATAGAACATTTGATTAACAAAATAACAAGCATGCGATCATCTTTCAAATTCCAATTATCAAAGAAATGAATATACCCCATTTACTCTCATTCTAAATCCAACAAACATGAATTGTAAAGCAACAAGGACAAGACAGGAGGGTGAAAGAACAATGACAGAGACATTACAACCGCATCCACACATTAATTACTTCTTAGGTGCAAGCCTAGACTTGATTTTCTCAACCTCGTTGGTACTAATCTGGAATGCCTGGCCCAACACATTGTCTGGAACAGGTGGTGTGGCTGTAAACAAGGTGAGAGCAATGGACTGTGTACCAGGTAGTTGACTATTGAAGGCTGCAAGGACTGTAGCAGGTTCCTTTGCATTGTTCTTTTGGAAGTGAACTAAGCCTTTTGGAAACACAAAAATCTCACCCTTGTATATGGTCTTCGATATGAGCACATTGCCTGTGGTTATGAACCCCACATCGAGTGTTCCTTCGAGCACAAACACAATCTCGGTGGCACGTGGGTGAGTGTGGGGAGGGTTGATGCCACCTGGAGCATAGTCAATGCGTGAGAGAGACACACCAAGGGTATTCAGTCCTGGGATTTTCTCAACATTGGCTCCGGTCACCAAGGAGCCATAGGTGTTGTTTGTGGCACCTGGTTTGGCCAGTATGTCTGAGAAGAAATCAGAGGCATTTACCTTGGCAGCAGCTTTGCAGGTGAATCCATTCACTTTAACAGCTGTTATCAGAATTCCACACAAAATAATAGTATGCATCAACACTTTATTCTATTACAAATTGTTATGCAGATCACAAATTCTCAAAATAAGAATGATGCTAAAACTGATTTCTGATCATTAAGATGGTAAAAACTTTTATTCTGATTTTGTATGTCTGTTGTTATACTCAAAGAAAAAAAAAATCACTTCAAAATTATCTATGAATTAAGTTCAGGGAAACAATCATGCTACAAAAATGTGCAATGATTAATGGGAGTTGGTGATAAAGTTTACTTTAATTTGAAACGGACACCGTTTCTCAGGAGGTGTTCAATTGCAGCCACAGGTGAGGGGAAAACAAAAGTTAATCATATGAGGAACTTTTTGAGTGACTAAAATAGAAAAATTAAAGTAGTTGGCAGGTCTAGGAGATGAATTGATTAACAAAAAATTAATGAAATAAAAAGGATAAAATGTAATGATTAAGGGGAAAAGTGAAAGTATTGATGAAAGTCTGCATCATCCTCTTGATTTCTGCACAATACAAGATAATAGGAAGAGTTTGGTATAAAAATAGAACCTGAGGCAAGGTCAGCGACACAGAGGTCTTGAAGAGGATCAGGATCGGATGCAGTGATGGTGGTCAACACCAAAGCAAGAGTGAAGAGTAGCAGAGAGCCTGTGAGCTTCATGTTAGGATATAATATGAGCGAAGTGGAGTTAAAAGGAGGCAAAGGCAGAGACTTTAATGGCGAACAAGTGGAGAAAAAAGAAGAAAAAGAATGTTAGAACTGTTTGTAAGAGAGTAGATAGAGATGGCGTGATTAAGGGTATTTATAACAAGATAGAGAAGAAAGTAGAGTTAGAAGAGAAGGAGAATGTAATAGTAAATGTATCAGAAGTTGAATAAATGGTGCGTGTATGAATTAAACGCATGCAACATGCCTAAATCTTAGACTTAAAACACACGAATAGAATAGAATTGTGTTTTGGTTTGGGCATTGGATGAAGGTGTGTTCTGTGTAAGACAGACCGAGTCAATGGTGAGTTGCGTCCCTTGCGCGTCTCGCACATGTCACCTGCTCCGCACCGGTGTGTTGAGTGTTTGATTAATTTAATAATTTGTGTTCCAGCTTTTCAGTAATTTCTTCTAGATCGATTCCTTCCCAAAATTCCAAATTCGTAGTTTACAAAACAAAGCGTTTACTTTTAAATATAATTCCTTCCGTTTGTTTTAGGTCGTGTCTTCTACGGTATTAGCAGCCTCATGGGACCGTTTCATTTGTATTACGAAATATTTTTTTTTATCTATTGATTTGAAGGTTTACCTAATATTGATTATTATTTCTTAATTATATTTCATAAGAATAAATAAAGATTTTACTTTATGAAATATTAAAAATAAAAATATGTTAACAACACACCTTTCAAGACTATCTCCGTTGAGATAGTAGATGTTGACATTGTTGTTTAGTGTTAATGAAATGGTGAATAAAAGAATTAGCATTTGGGTGATGATGAATAATAAAAAGCTTATCCAAAGAATGGATGAAGGGAATTGGGTGACTTGAATTGCTCTGGTTTCTGGTTTGTGTTCTTCAAATAAAGTAAAGAGCATGGAGTCTATGATCTTCCATGCAAAGAAAAAAAAGAGTGGTAGATGTTAGGTGTTGTGGGGACATGGAATATTGGAGTGTTTGCTAAGGAAAAACAACCCTTACTCCAAATTCTAACCTACTCCATTTAGATAATTATTATCTCTTCATTATTTACAATAAGTAGAAGATATCATTAATGATAATTATGTACTATGACTCTTCAATAATAATTATGAATGAAATTAATTTTTAGTTAATTTCACAATTAATACATCTTTAATAATTGTTATGACCTCCTTTATTTTTTCAAAGTGTGTTCTAATCATAACTTCCTCAATCCCCCTAAACATAACCTTTGTCTTCGTATGTTGTTGTGTCCCATCCTTCATCCTTTTCTAATTGCCGTCATCACTCCTTGACTTTTCCCTTGTTCCATTTCTGCAACAATATATATATAAACAGGATAATTTTTTTTCCTTTTAATGAAAAAAATATCATTTGTAATAGTTTTACTTGTTTTTCTGTTGAGGTGAAGTATATGAAAAAATCTTCATAAATTGATTTTATAAAATTAAACTATATTCAATTGTAAATATTAAGACGGTATTTAAAATTATTTTAAATTGGGTATTGGATAACTATTGCATTAATCACACATTGAATTAATGTAGGGGTTGTTAATAAAAGAAAGTTAATCTATAACCTTTTAAATTAAATATTCCACCATTTGTGAAGCTTACATCATTGTTTTCCTTACAAATTAGAAGCAATAAATTAAGAACTCTTACTACGTCGAGTAGATGTAGAGGAATCTTTTTTATTTTTTTTAATAAGATGCTTCTCATTAGATGTTAAAATAAATTATATATTTAATTATTGTAAGATTTTAAAGTTATTTTACTATAAATTTATTTTCTTTTTATTCAATTAAATAAATATAAGTAAAATAATTTCTTCCTTTTTTTTGTGACAGAAAATTAGAACATGACCAGCAACTCCATAATTTGGGCCCATTTAACTTTTTTTTTTCCAAAAACAAAACCGATAATGGCTACCAAAACAAATTCTGCTAAACTCCATCTTCTGACAATAACATAGAAAAATATATTAAGAAACAGATTTTCTTTACTTTAATTAAACTAAACTTCTTTATAAAATGCACATATAATCATAAAAAATATTATCACTGACCTAAAATTAGTAAACTGACGTAAAAGTATTAATTGGTTGAATTGGGCTTGGCAAATAATTGGTCCAAATTGATTTCTGCACAGCCCATTACAATCCATTTAAACTGGGCTTAGCATAAATACGAGATAACCTGAAAGCGCAAAACCTACAAAATCCTTAGTTACCTATTTTCATCCCTGTTTTTTATCTTAAAATTTTTATAATTTATAATTTGTTTTACATAGGATTCTTTATTCACTTATTATTCTATTAATCTATTTAGGATTCGTCAACCTATTCCAACACTTTCATATAAAAAAAATGTTTGTGTTTTTTTAAATAGGTTAATGAACTAAGACATACTTTCATAAAAGTTAGTTTTGTACAAAAAAAGATTATGAAAAAAAAAGTTAGTCATTTTTTTTAAGTTTAATATTTAACCAACGTAAGAAGGACAAGTACAAAAGAAATAGTTAAATTATATTTTTTTAATTTAAAAGATTTTATTTAGAAAATGGTAAAAATGTATATAGAAAAGACTACTGTTAAAAGAATAATATCTCAGGATTAAAATAATTGAAAGATAACATTATTTTAAAGAAAAATTTACAGACAAAAATTCGTTCTTTAGTTAAAAAACACATACAAAAATATAAGAGAAACAAAATAGCATCATAAATTTTGTATTGTTCCATATATAGCTTAAAAGCTATTTCTAATCATTGAAGTATTCTTTGATTTAAGTTCTTTAAGCTCCTCCCACCCTTTGATGGAAAGAAAAAAATATATAATTAATTTTCTAATAATAAATATCAATAAAGTAGAAACAAAATAATGCATGTAGGTAGAGAAGTTAAATGATATTCTGTTTTTTTTTATTTTTTAAATAGTATACTTTTAAGGTCTCTAAGTAAAAATTGGGATCTTAATTAGAACAAAGATACTTGATCTTTCAAAACAATATATGGAATTAAAATGAGTGTAAGACAATCTGTGAAAAGTAAATGTACTTTCAGAGTTTAATTTAATTATTGATATCACCTTCTGATGAATCTTCAAAGTAATCCTCAATGAAAAGGTCTTCAAACTTATAATAGAATTATCACAGAAGGAATGTGTTTCTAAAATGAGTAGTTTTAAGATGATCATAATCAAATTGCATATCATTCCTATTAAGTGATATCATAACTTTTCAATCCTTGTACATTTAAAGTAAACCAATTATTATTCATCTAATTATTAATTTGTTAATCATCAATCATTTTGACTTACATCAATTAAACACAGTGGAACAAAATGTAGGTGTCTTTTTCAAAACCAGATTCTTTACTAAAAATTTGAAGTTCATATTCATCATCTAAACAAAATATAAGAAAATCCATGAAGAATTGAATACTTCAATTTCTAAACTATTTAATATATTTTTATAAGAAATTATCATATTTAGTACATAAGTAATTTTCTTGAAAAATAGCATTAAAATATAACATACAAGTATCAAAGTTCATTTTAAACTTGATAATAGTAATTTTCTTTCAAAGA
The DNA here is from genome assembly GCA_016859785.1 of Macrotyloma uniflorum. NCBI lineage: Eukaryota > Viridiplantae > Streptophyta > Magnoliopsida > Fabales > Fabaceae > Macrotyloma > Macrotyloma uniflorum. The sequence goes on from BDMB01000004.1 coordinate 2,872,773, forward strand.
ATTTTTTTCTCAATTTATATAACATGCATTGTCTTATTTATTTGTCAGCTTCAAAAATTACACTTAATGATTAAAGCAGTGAAAGACATGGAGAAAGAAATAAAAACAATCTGCCATAAGTAGCAGAAAACATAGTCTATGTACTATGTATTAGGCACAAGCACAACTAATAACTAATAATAGAAGCAGCAAGGTTGAGAACAACTGGTACACCTTGTGTATATGTTTAGAAGAGCAATAGAATTTGTTTTGTGGGGGTAACCCATTGAAAAAGGAAGTGGAGGGACAGCAAGAAACCCAGAAGATGGTGAGAGAAGAGATGAACATGCACTTTGGAAAAGCATTTACAAGTTTGTGCTGTGGGGAAAGTGATAAGAATGGGTTTTATTGAAAAAGCAAATGTCATGGAATGGAAGGTGGGGTTGTTAAAAAATCAAGCTTTTGTGAAAAAAGAACATTGATGAATTAAGGGCCAGAACATTATATGTCCACACTACAGTCTCTATATGCAAAAGTCTAGTCATGAACAGAAATTCACATCCACGACAAAGGGATGCATGATTTTGATTGAAATTGATAGATCCAAAATTTTAAAGTGGCATTAGCAACTTCTATTAGCAGTGGTTGTTGATTAGTACCCACCATGTCAATAAAATGGTTGGGTTTGGTTTGTTTCTTCTGTTTATAGCTCCCTCTCATGATCAATGACCAACTTTCTTGATTCATACTTTATAGCTTTACTTCCATCTAAAGTTTACACTAGTAAGTAATCGTTTTAGTTCAGGTAATGATTAATATACTGATAAAGATCTTCTTGAAACCAAAATTGTATGATAAAGATCTTCTTGAAAATCATTAACTAGTAAAATAGTTAATAAGGATACTATTTGTTTTCTATTTTTAAACCCAAAATTGTTTAAATAAGGCTACTTTTTGAAAATTATTAACTTATATAATTGGGTTAAACAAGTTTTTATCAGTAAAAGTTCAAAGTGTTTCTATACTTTTTGTTATATTTTAGTTTTATGTCATAATTAGTCTTTGAGAGGATACTAAATAAACAATAAAAGAACAAATGTTTAACTTCACAATAACTAAACATGAAAACAGATGAAGGATTAAAAATGAATAACAATTTTATAATAACTAAAAGTTGAAATATGAAATTCTTTAGACAACGAAACCGTGTGAAAAAACTTTTTCTCTGTCTTTGGTTTCCTCTTTTATGTTGAAACATTAAACAAAGGTTACTCTCTAAAAATAAGTTTTTGAGAAATGGACCTTATCCTTTAGAAAGTGGGTGATATGGTCCATTTGACAATTCGGTTCCATTTCCCCATATTCATTTTGGTCATCTACAGGCTTCTGAATTTTAAAGTTTTAGAATTTGTTGGCAAATTAATGCTTGTAGGCTCATCGAGGTTGCCAATTATAAATAAAAATAGGACACTTGCTCTGTTCAGAGCTCTGAATTTTAAACTTAGAAAGATCCAGGGTTATTTTAATGGTATAAATATCTCTTTTATTCTCCATATTTAAAACAGGACATTGATAGCATCAGGTGTTTTGATATGTCCCTCAAATGCAATGAACATGATTTGGACTATTATCATGGGCATTTTCTTTTGACAAGCAGCTACCTTAATACAGATGATGTTGATGGGCTCATTTACTATAATGTCTTTGTTTCTGTGGGACTAGCTGGAGTAGGAAAACAAAATTACCATGTATCATGCATGGTAACTAACATGTGCACATATTGTGGAATTATAATCAGGCCAGTTTTTTATGTTATCTTTAACTTTCAAAGTGTTTTCAACTTGTAAGGTGAAACTGTGATAGCAAAACCAGTTATAACCCATCTTTGCTTCACCCACCACACCAATCAAACAGGATGAGGGAACACTGAAAAAAGCGTTTTCAGTTGACAGTGATTTTCAAACAAAAAAGATTTAGCATGATTGAGATACTAGAAGTTAGACTGCTATTGTGAAAGAGACAGTTCAAATGTAAGATGGATTTTATGAGTGGAATGAGATTCACAAAGCAAAGCTAAAGGCAAAGCTCTTGAATTTCAGTGATGTGCATGATAAGAGAGGGAAAGTGACAGTCATGGACTTTTATCAAACAATGGAGCTCTAAAAGGACATTGAGGACACCATATGAGCTGTACCATGTGACCCATAGTTTGAAACTTTGAATATTTGACTTAGGATTTCGTTTTTTGGTGTCATTTCTCTATTTTTTTACTGCCCTGGGGATGGAACTGGAAGGTCAGCTTTGGCCAAATGTGAAGCTTTATGTGTTCCCTTCGTAGTTCGTACACATGTAAAATTTTGGGTTATATGTGTTTTTCTTTTTCCATAGAAAGAAATAAATTAGATCCCTTTCTGTCTGACAAAGCTGCTTAACCAAAAGGACGAGTTTCAATTTCAACCTTGGTCCTCTCATACGTATCAGGATAACAATTAATTATCCTAGCTTTGACACAAAGTTGCTGCTGCCAGTGCAGCTTTAATTTAACTACCAAAATGTTAAGAGTCCACATTTCACGCATTCACTCAAGTTCAACTATAAACCATTACAAGTTCTCATTAGGACTTGTGTTAAATGACGTAGTATAATATGTTCACACATATATCAAGGTTATTCTTATGACATAATTAAGGGAAAAATCACGAGGAAATCACGTGATGCGAGTATGATGCTGCTTTATAGTGTTAATAGATAGTTGATGAATTTGAACTGTGATATGACCACTTAATCAAATAATGCTATGTAATCAAACGTGGAAAAGTCTTTGTAAAGCAGTCTTTTCCTTTCAAATTGATCCGTGAAAGCTTCTGGCTCCGGAAATAGATAAATGCTAGCAATGGATTGTTCAACGAAGACAAGCATATAGATGGAGTGGAGTGGGGCATGCATGTTGGGTTGATTAAGATAATTGATTGATTAAGCATCCACAATTAACAGCCTTAAATCACTTGTGCCTCCAAATCAGTGAGAGATGAGGGATACCCTGTCAAGAATACTACCCAAATCTTTCTTTTCTGTTTAGGATTTGAAAATGCCAAACTGGTGAGCTAAGAGGCCTTGAAAAAGGAGGGACAGAGAGCATGATGAGTAGCATGGAGGACAATTAGTGAGGGATAGAGGGAATCAATTTAAGGTCATGGAAATTATAAACTAGGCCCTCTTGTGCATTTTATGCTCAAAGTTGCTCTCTCTTTACCATCCTTGTCTGAGCTCTATCTTTTTCTCGAAAGCTTCCTTTTTGGGCTATATGTTCACAAACACCATTTCCCCTGAACACCCCATTCCTGTCTAAAACACACTTCTCCAAAATCTCTAGAATGGTAAGCTGCTAAGCCTAGTGACTCATTCATTCTGCTCATGTTCAACTCTCCTTCTCTATGTCTCCCTTTATTTTTTTTCTAAGTGTGTATTGTTGATTAATGAGTTTCAAATCTTGTCATACAGGCTGACCATGATGCAAAAGAAGAACAAAGGCCCCTCAACCAATGGAAGAGAAGCAGAGGGGGATTCATGGCTTCCATGTTCATTTTTGGTATGCAAAAAGCAAAAAGAGAAGAATCTCAATTCGATTATGTGATTTGATAGCAAGATATTTATTAAGCTTTTTTTTACCCCTTTCCCTTCCTTCTTCATTGTAGTCTTGTCAGCATTGGATAACATGGGTTTTGTGGCAAACATGGTGAGCATAGTCCTATACTTTTACGGAGTGATGCATTTTGATCTGGCCAGTTCAGCTAACACCCTCACAAACTTTATGGGTTCAACCTACTTGCTTTCCCTTGTCGGAGGCTTCATCTCAGATACTTACTTGAACAGATTCACCACATGCTTGCTTTTCGGATCACTCGAGGTTCTGGTAAGTGATGAACAATAAATAATATCTTCGAAAGAATCCAAATCCCAATGACCTGCCCAACATGGAAGTGAATGTTATTTTTAACAAAATAATTACGTACTTCCAACCTTTTGAGAAAGTTTCTGAAAAAAAAAACAAACTATTATTTCTTAAAAAGTCTCATACCAAGCATGATTATATCGTATCTTGTACACATGTAGGCTTTGGCAATGCTCACAGTTCAAGCTGCTTCAAATCATTTACACCCTGAAGCTTGTGGCAAGTCAAGCTGTGTCAAAGGTGGGATAGCAGTGATGTTTTACACATCACTGTGCTTGTTGGCATTGGGAATGGGAGGGGTGAGAGGATCGATGACTGCATTTGGTGCCGACCAATTTGATGAGAAGGATCCAACTGAGGCAAAAGCCCTTGCAAGTTTTTTCAATTGGCTTTTGCTCAGTTCAACTGTGGGAGCAATAACAGGAGTCACTGGCGTTGTGTGGGTTAGCACCCAAAAAGCATGGCATTGGGGTTTTTTCATAATAACCATCGCTTCCTCTGTTGGATTTGTGACCCTTGCTGTTGGTAAGCCATTCTACCGCATCAAAACTCCAGGAGATAGCCCCACTTTGAGAATTGCTCAGGTATACATCTCTATTTGGATTTTCCTTCTTGATAAGTACTAAACTACTAAACATACTTACATGGACATTTTATAATGTTCAAAAAACCATTTTATTTTTTAACTACAGGTTATTGTTGTGGCTTTTAAGAACCGAAAGTTGTCACTGCCGGAGTCACATGGAGAACTATATGAAATTAGTGATAAAGATGCTACAGCAGAGAAGATTGTCCACACCAACCAAATGAGGTGACTCTCCCTGCTCCATTTCATACTTAACAACAGGCATACACAGAATAAAAGGCTAATAATTTTTGCAAATGACAAGACTAATAAACTAAACAGGGTCCAGCAAATTGGCATGTTAGGATTCTTTTTCATGTACCTCGTAGTAGGTAATGCCAAGCACTATGGTCCCACTATAACCTCTACGTCAAAGAACGGCAGAGATATGGGGAATGAATGATTATACAAGGGAAAAAAAATCTATGCCGTGTGTAAATTGCATAACACAAAATAAAAGTATTCTGACATAACTAAGGAAGAGGCCTTTAAAGAACAGTACTGAATGCAATCAATAATTAGTTTTCTTTTTTCTTTTTCTTCTGAGATAACAGTGATAGTGATTTTTATTTTTGTCTAGGAGTAGGAAATTTGGTTCTGTACGGGCTAGCTGGTCCAGGCCAACATGACTCATGAAATAGAATTTGAATTTTAAATTTTGAATCTATGTTAAATGATTCTTTTTAATTTGATTCAATCGTAATTTGATTTGGATTTAATTCACATAAACATAAAAGAATAGATTCTATTGGGTTCAGATTTCACTTTAGAAGTCTGAATGAATCCAACCATTTCTTTTGTTTACCATCAATATCCTACTAACCCGATTTCTAGTATATTTTGTTACCTTACCTCTAAAATTGAAAAACATTTGACTCATCAATTGAGCCAACTTCAATGATTTCTTCTTTGTTGATATTAAATTATTATTTGGTTGCTAAAAGAATAGCCTACAGATGTACAATAATTGAAAAATAATTGATGATTGGGTTTGGGTTTAGTTAGGCACACACATGTCTCCTCTCCCTTTTTTTTCACATTCATGCATGTTAAAAAGTTGTGGTTTGTTCAATTACGCAGCTTTCTAGACAAAGCGGCCATTATCCAAGAAAACTCAAAACCCCAAGCATGGAAAGTGTGCACAGTGACACAAGTTGAAGAAGTGAAGATCCTAACAAGAATGTTACCCATAGTAGCCAGTACCATTATACTGAACACTTGTATGGCTCAACTCCAAACATTCTCAGTTCAACAAGGGAATGTAATGAACTTAAAACTTGGCTCTCTCACAGTGCCTGCGCCATCCATTCCTGTTATCCCCCTTGTCTTCATAAGTGTCCTAGTTCCCTTGTATGAACTATTTTTTGTGCCATTTGCAAGAAAGATCACTCACCACCCTTCAGGCATAACCCAACTCCAAAGGGTAGGGGTGGGGTTAGTACTCTCAGCAATATCAATGGCAGTGGCTGGGATTGTGGAAGTTAAAAGAAGGGACCAAGGAAGGAGAGACCCTTCTAAGCCTATAAGTCTATTTTGGCTTTCATTCCAATATGGTATATTTGGCATTGCAGATATGTTCACCCTTGTGGGATTATTGGAATTCTTCTACAGGGAATCACCTGCTAGCATGAAATCACTTTCAACCTCTTTAACGTGGTTGTCAACATCTCTTGGTTACTTCTTGAGCACAGTCTTTGTCAATGTAATCAATGCTGTTACCAAAAGGATCACTCCAAGCAAACAAGGGTGGTTGCATGGGTTCGACTTGAACCAAAACAACCTTAACTTGTTCTATTGGTTCCTAGCCACCCTTAGTTGCCTTAACTTTTTTAACTACCTCTATTGGGCCTCAAGGTACAAGTACAAACGTGAAGACTCTGGTCCAGGTTTTAAGGCTTTAGGTGAAATGCCTATCAAAAGGGTTGAGAGAAAAGAAGATTGGGAAGCCAAGAGTAGTGAAGGACCCTACGACAATGTTAGAGAATGAAAGGAAGCACAATGGTTTATTAGTGGATACTAAAAATAGAATAAGCATATATAAGAGGCTGCTATGATCTACTGAGCTTGGGACGTGGAAATAGTTAATTGGTGGTTGAAATCTCTATTATGGTACATGTTTGCTTGTATGGTTGATTTGTTTTTGTTGCCTCTGGATTTCTGTGTCTAGACTTCAAAGGTTTTCTTTTTTTAACTTGTTTTCCTTTTTCAATGTAAGTTCATTCACCTGGTTTTGTAATACCCGAATCCCCATTAAGCGATGTTAATTTAATACTTAGTCTTCTACAAGAAACAAAAATGTAATTAAGTTTGTATCTAACATCGTTTATAATTTGTAATAATTTTTTTGTGTGTATTGAGAGTGGTTGCTTAAATAAAAAGCAAAAACCTTCATCTTTTATTTTTGTTTTTTGAATTACAATATACAAATTATTTTTGCTTAACCATTTGAACCAACATGTTAGTTGAGACCAATTTTAAAAATTGTTTTATATTATGTAATTTGACTTTTTTGTGATATTTCCAAAAGAAGTTATTCATTATCTAATTGACTTTTGTTAGGATCCTTGATAATTTATAGTTAACAAATACAAAAATAGAATCTAAATACAAAAGTTAGTGGAGAGAAACAGCAACAATCCAAGATGAGCCCTTTATATATTCCACCATATATAAAGAAGTTTAGAAATTTAGTGAACACAATTATCTCCATAACACTCAATGTAACTCGATCACTCATATTCATATCACAAAGCTTAACTTTAAATTATAAATTTAATTATGTTTTTATTTTAATCTTTTAAATTTGATTTTTAAATATTAAAATTATATTTTCTCCATTTTAAAGAATTAAAACATTTTTAAAAAAAATTTAAGGGATTAAAATAAAAATATAATTAAACCTAAATTAAATTATATGTGTGGTAGTTTACTCAACAGTTATGTTTTTATTATTATTATTATTCTGTTCTGTATTATTCTTCATTTGCTCTTTGGTGCTGTAAAGCCACTCAGAATAATGATAATGATTATTATAAGTTAAAATATGATATGCATTTCTACTTGATGACCATGTGTATATAATATAACAAATTGAAGGTTCTGATTATGCACTTTAACATTATGTGTTGCCAGATGCAGAGCAGAGAGACCAAGATTATTGCCCTTTCCATTTTGCTTCTGTTTGTGCCTTTTGCTTTTAGCTTCCCTTTTTCTCAGACTCTGTTGTTAACATCGGTGCCTTAATTAGTGTCTACTCAATTATTTGCAGATTTTTTGGAGTTATAATATTTTTAGTATTATTCTTCCCATTTTTCTTCAACACGTGACATAACTTATCATGTATTAAACTTTTCTTTGTAATGATTGTAAAAAATTAAAATTATGAGAAAAGGAATAATTTCTGAACATGTGCCTTTGCCAAATTTGCATCAAGCATGTGATTGCGGGGCATGTAGCTCTCACATGCACTCTGGTTGGTTATCTCACCACATTAATCTTTATGTCTATTGTATCTGATCACAAGCAATATTATTATTTATGATATATAATTTGGTCACATCATTACAATGTTCTTTTTTGCTGATCAAGTTTTAATTTGATCACATAACTACCTTAATGAAGTGTTAGGAAACTTGTTTATCTGATGCATGTATAGTTACTGATGCAAAACACTAGGTTAAGTTGAATAGAACATGTGGCTTTGTCAAGTTGACAGGGTTGTGTAGATAGATGACACCAGCATGTGGTTTACTGCTTCAATGCAAATGAATGGAAATATTTAAGCTTGGAGAAGAGTGTTGATGAGTTGAGTGAATGTAAAGTTTAGGTGTAGAGCACAACACTATGCCTAGGTGGTAGGCACAAATGAAATGGAATACAGATAAAATTACGTACACGCAACGTCTGCAGAACCTCTAAGCTGAAGCTTGCTTCATCAGGTGCTTTGTGTGGGAAATGAAAATTCAAAAGAAACGCATATTTGATCCCAAAGAGCAAAACTTTGGTATCTATGCTATGCCCAAATAAAATAAAAATGAAGCCATGGAGTGAATTCCATGTCTAGTTCTTCCTGTTGATTTGCTTATTATGTTATTACTCAGTAGATATTAGCATACTCATGTATGGATGATGAATGTTAGCAGGTCTAACAATGGAAATACAAGCTCCAAAACCAGTCTTTCCATAAGGCACGTTACTTCTGATATGCGTGTTTATGAAGTATATTTCAGTTCTAACAAGCAAACATTCCTCATCTCATCTTTTATACTTTTAAAGGCAATACTCATTGGTCAAGTCCATTGAATAATTGATATACATACACACACACTCTTTACATAATCCATATTCCCACTCATCTCAGTGTTGACATTTATTAAGATATCTACATCAAATTCATTTTCAAGGAGTAAATATTTATTAAATTTACTTGTAGATATTTTATGGGTGTATTATGAGCTACTTATATTGAGTAGATGGTTCTTTTATTTTTTTAAAAGCTAAGATTTTTTTTATAAAATAAAAAATTCCTGAGATAAATGACAGTGGAACTTTCAATAGTTTTAATATTTAGCAAGTGAAGAAAAAATATAAAGTAAATGTATCATTATATATTTATATATGAAACAAGCTTGTCTATTTTCTGAAGCAGATGAATCTATCAAGGGCAAAAATAAAATAGAAAGAAATTCTTAGCAAAGCAGAAAAAGAAAAACAGAGCATAAAAGAATAAAAGTGGTCACACCCAAGATCAATTATTGAGGATCAAGAAGAGAACAAGAAAAAACGACACAACACTCCATAGAACTACCTTCACCGCCATGTCTCGTGTACTCACTCACTAAACTCACACTGCACTTTCAGATTAGGTTGCTTTTTTCTTTTCTTTTGTTACACAAACCAAAATGCATAACATTAAAACCAAACCAATAATAAATACGTCTGATATTTTTTCTATTCTACAAACCAAGTTGACGTTTAATCCCGTGAATATAATAATTGGACAATCTTTTCTGTAACATAATTTTTAGTTTGAATTTACACAAGTTTATCTAAATTGTACAAAAAATTAAACAGAGTATTTTAATTTGGATTTGGTAGCAGTATAAAAATTTGCTTACTTTGTTTAATAAAAGTTAACTCTTTACACATTGTCATAAACTTTTGATGAAGTAGCTTCATTGAATAATACCAGTGCATCAAAATTAATGTAGAAAAAGAAAAAGTAGAAAGAACGTCCGTGACAACAACGGTGTACACAAGATGTTTATTTTGGAAGCGTGAACTTTATAAGATTCGAAACGTACTATGTATGTGTATAAATCTTCCACCCTCCTCCTCTTCCTTCCTTCATGTTCTTTATCTCTCTCTCATTATTACCACCTCGTAACTCTTCCTTGATTAGCTCCGAAATTTAAGAGTAATTTTCAACAAAAATGGCTTTTCATATGTTGCTAATGTCAGATTTGGGTGTGCATTATTACTTGCTTCATTAGCCTAACAAAGTATAGTGTTCTGCCAACTCACCAAGAGTTGTTTGCCTATGGCGAGAGTTTTCTGGGTTGGCATTGCTATAGCACTTGTTTTCAGCAACTGGGTTGATGGGTTCGTAGGTTATTATGAACATCACTTCAATGAAACAGAGTTGTCTTTATTAGAGGCTCATGAAACTTCCTTATCCTACGCCGGGAGTAATCTTCTGCTGGTAGGACTCACCCTTATTCAAAATGCTGCTGCTAAAGGAGCAGGTAATCATCTAATTTCAATTGTAATCTTGCCAACTTTTTTCTCTCTCTTAATTATTATTTATTTTATTAATTTTCATTTTATAAGCAAATTAGTTAGCTTATGATACAGTCTGAAGTATAATTGCTGGTTCCACCTCTCATTTTAATACTAGGTTGTTACTTGGAATGCACTTTGTCTGATTGAAATTTTCTGTTTTCTTTCTCATTTTCTGAATTTTTTACCAATAATCTTTGCAGCTGTCTCTCTGTGACATTAATTAGCCTAGCGTGTCTCAATTAATTAATGTTTATACATGAAGAAACTGCAATATGTTTACGGAATATTTGTCATTGAATTGCAGTTTTTAACCATAATTAAGAATGCTTTGGCTAAACATAGTTCCTTTCTTTGGCTTTGGCAGTTTGCTTGGATGGAACATTACCAGGTTACCATTTGCATCGGGGATATGGATCAGGAGCAAATAGCTGGCTTATTAATTTAGAGGTATTAATATTACTTGATCTTTTTAACTGTTTTGTTTTGTTTCATTTTATTTTTCTGTAATAGATTTGTTTACCGTATAAAACATGCCTTACAAAAGGTTGAAAAGTATTTCTTTTGACACTTGAAAAGCATTTCTTGTGAATTAGTTGTTGGAATCCCAATTTTGTCACATGACATGACATGACATGACAAGCTGAAGCTGTATATATAGAAATAAAAAAGTTTTAGCATCTTTAAATGCCATTTTGATTTTTTTTAATGCATTATGAACTGAACAACTTACTTCTCAGCCTGCTTTTCTGTAAAGGTTTATAGTGATGTTCAAGTGAAAATTCTGTGGCAGGGTGGTGGATGGTGTAATAATGTTAGAACATGTGTTTATCGCAAGAAAACCCGGCGTGGATCATCAGATTTCATGGAAAAGGAGATACCTTTTACTGGAATATTGAGTAATAAGGCTGAAGAAAATCCAGGTTTCCTTTCTATTGAATTATCTGAAATGCTCAATTCTGCTCTTTGCTTTTTCCTTGTCATAGGCATTAAGCGTATTGTTCATGTTATTGTTCCTCATGTTTGTAGATTTTTTCAATTGGAATAGAGTAAAGCTTCGTTATTGTGATGGTGCCTCATTTGCTGGGGATAGTGAAGATGAGGTAGTGTTTGATTTCCTGGTGTTCCTAAAATTGATACTTTGGTTGCAAGATGAAATAACAAAATTTGTTGCATTAAAAATTTAGAATAATATAATATGTGGAAAAACAGTCTGAACTGTTCACTTCAATGCGTGCAATTTAAGAGTGTCACTGTCGAGTCGTTGTAGTAGACCATGATTTTAAATTTGCAGCGAAAGATTTTAACAATTTTTAAACTCTTGGTACCATATGGCTTAATGGTAGTGAAAGACTCTTTCCTCAGTTAGTCAAACAAAAATAAATCCAACATGAAGTAGAAGGGATTTAAATGCACATAGAGGACTAATGAATTGAGGGTTATTCCACTGTATTTACCTGCATAAATTGTTTGTCAAAATAGACTGCAGAACTGCAATTCAGAGGACAGCGTATTTGGGCAGCTGCAATGGAAGATTTGATGTCAAAGGGAATGCGTTTTGCCGATCAGGTTATAGAAACTCGTGTGCATGGATATATACAATGCTATTTCATTAATATTTCTTCTCATGTTATGTGCATCTAATTTTGCTCCAGGCTCTTCTTTCGGGATGCTCCGCGGGTGGCCTGGCTACTATTATTCATTGTGATGAATTTCGTGGTCTCTTTCCAATGACCACCAGAGTGAAATGTCTAAGTGATGCTGGCTTGTTTCTTGATGCGTATGTGGAAAGCTGTACTATTTCATGCTTTCATTTTCCATTTCCACCATCATAGAATTTTCGTTCTTAATTTAGTGTCTAATTCTTGTTCCCTTGGAATTATAGGATTGACGTATCTGGCGGCCGTACACTCAGGAATTTATACAGTGGTGTTGTAGGATTGCAGGTATGACTGCATAATCTATTAAGAAACCACTTCCATATTTCATTATTTCAGGGTTGTCTTGAACATTGACCATGTGTTTCAGCAAAAACTACAAAACCAAAAGCTGACGTTGAATATAATATGAAATAGACACAAGCATCATATCTTTCACTAGTTTTTTGCTGAACCCGGGAAGGAAATCATATTGGTAGCAGTTAAACTGTATTTTGAAAACCATTTTTTAATTGCAACAGAATTTAGACCATGCCAAACAGTTTGTATGGTTAGAAAACTTGGTCATTTACATGGATATAAGTTTCAAGGCTGATAAATATTTGGTTAATCATTGCAGGGAGCGCAGAAGAATCTGCCACAAATTTGTACTAATCACCTTGATCCCATCTCGGTAATCATTGTCTTGTGCCAAAAATTTAGGAATATCAGATTCATTTAAAAGAATAGCCAAAAAGAGATACCTCATTGTTGCTTGCTCTTAATTGAACTTTCAGTGACTTGTTTTCTACCCCTTTTTCAGTGCTTCTTTCCTCAAAACATGATTGCCAGTGTTAAGACCCCGCTATTCATTCTTAATGCTGCTTATGATTCATGGCAGGTAAATTGTCTCACTTTATCAATTGGTAATAAATCATAAATTCTGGAAATAAGCATCATTAAATTAGACCTTAACAAATTAGGCTTAATAAATACGTTTCCCTGCTTATCCTCAGATCCAGTCCAGTTTAGCTCCTCCATCTGCAGATCCGCATGGCTATTGGCATGATTGTAGATTAAATCATGCTAAATGTACTGGACCACAAATCCAATTTCTGCAAGGTAGTAAATATACTGTAGAGAAATAGCATTGTATTACATGTGGAGAGAAGTCTTTACTAAATTACTCAACTGATTGAGATATTTCGTTCTCTTTGATACAGGATTCAGGAATCACATGCTGAATGTTATTAAAGACTTCGCAAGATCAAACCAGAACGGCTTGTTTATTAATTCATGTTTTTCTCACTGCCAAACTGAGAGGCAGGATACATGGTTTGCTGACAATTCTCCTGTTATTAGAAACAAGGTGAGTCTGACACTTTAGACTAATGCAATGTCAGTGTAAGATGTTGACATGCGCTTGTTTTCCTAATATGATTTGTAGCCATTGAAATGCTCAAAGAAAATAAGACGGCAAATATTAAATGAAGCATATTATTACTAAATGCTATGACGTTCACTAAAGAACATCGATTCACCAGTAGAAACAATGCAGGAAGTTATAGATGGTTTTTGAATATGCTACTTGTTAATGGTGTTGCTTGCTATTGCTATTAATCTAACATTTAGATATTGATCAATATGCAGGCAATTGCTCTGGCTGTTGGAGATTGGTATTTCGATCGAGCAGGTGTTAAGGCCATTGATTGTCCTTACCCTTGTGATAATACGTGCCATCATCTGATTTTCAGATGAGCTAAAGTTCATCCATCATCTCATTTATTTTTGCGCTTCTTCTCATAAGTGGAGGATTATGCGATTCAATTAACTTAAGGAAAGCAATAAAAGAAAAAAGGAAGCTGAAAAATGCAAATTTTATCTGTCAACCATTACCATGTCGGTGAAAGTACTCTTCATGTTGGGAATGCCGTGGAGCAGCAATAATCAAATGTCATCACTTAGTTCCAATTTAGCTTGGAATAAAAAGAACGTGTTCCAACAAAGTTTGGTACACCTAGGTAGTAGATAGTTGTGTTTTTAACTATCTTAGGAATTTGATTCATGATTGTGTGTGAAAACAAGACTTCATTACAAACGGTAAAGCTCATTTAAGTAATTTACGCCTTGTAAGTTGTTTCGGATATTATTGGTATAGAAGAAATTAAAAAAAAAAAAAAGTTTTATGAGTTTAATATTTATGACCCGAAACATTATCCTAACTTGAAGAATTTACAAAGCCCACCAGATCAGAGGTTTGATTCCTGGGCCAGTCTAGGGCCCCTGCACTGCACGTATTGGGCCGGGCATGGCCCAAAGCTCCTTATGTTATTATGATTTTCAATTTCCTATTTTTATTATTTTATTAATCAGTTTTTATTATTTTGCATAAATTTGATTCAACCCACCATATCAAACTTCATGTATGACCTAATTTGAAGGCACTAGAAAATAATATTTTGTTTAAAACGTGGGTTTAAAGTCGTAAATTTTAAATTAGAATCCGTGATTAACATAGTCCTCAACACTGCTTCATATTCAGTACACATGCCTCCAAATTCATAGTGCAATGCATTAAACTTTGCCCTAGAATGTTACCATTATTTATTTGCCTTCACTTTCTTGCTTAAAAACTCAAATTATCCTTCGCCCGAATCAAATCGTCCGACAAGGTTATTAATAATCAACACCATCATTATTAGTTCAATCATTATGGAAATCATTTTATTCATCGTTATCATAATCAACAATTTGTTTATTGGTTACTTATCCTTTTATATATAGATTGTTTTGAAGATAATAATTGAAAATGAAAAGTTTTGTTTATGTAACATGATACAAATATATTTTCACCCTAACTTCTAATAAAAAACTATTGTATTAATTTTAAAACAAAACCGTGTGTGTCGAAGCAACTTTTTGAGGTTTGTTTAACAAGAATACATTATGAAAGATCAAACATGGGATTGTGCCATTATCCCATTATCCTACCCGAGATTTTTGTTCTGTTCCTGCACAATGATGATTGTAGGGTCCTAGCAGAGAAAGCCAATAATTTGTTTCACATGGTTGGAGATTCTAAACATGGAATCTGAATTGTCTGAAGATTAAACAATGAACAAGCGTGGAAATAATTAAAGACTAAGAAGAGTTATTAATGTGTGTGTGCACATGGACACTATAAGGAGTAAGTTTGAAATAATCAAATTTAAGTATGTGAAGGGGATGGCTTTAGTATTTGTACCTATGACTCCAGAAATTTGTCCTTATTTATGAGTATGCAAACTTCAACTTTTGAAAAATATTCTTTTTTTTCTGCCTCATCCTTCTTAGATGATGTAAGAACCCTACTTTTCTTCCTTTTCATAATATGGTTTGTAAAATATAAATAGTTTGTCATGAAATTTGAGAAAAAAAGGGAAAAGGACATGTCCCAGTCTCAGCAGATAAATGCTTTGAAACAGTTTAACTCAATTAAGCTTTTTTGGTGCAGAAATGCTTGAAAAAGGAATGGCAACTAAAAGCATATATAAGGTTCAATTGTTGAAGCTTGTTTGTTTCATTGAAAGAAAAGAAAACCTAAACAATATATATAGTACAAGTAATTGAGTTATCATATAATTTTTTTCTCTGTAGTGTGATGGTCAATGTATAGTTTCTGCAATCTACTAATATCAACGAAAACAACAAGAAAAAGAAAAAAACTGAATGAGAATATTGAAAGAGACTAACAAAAGAGTCAAAAAAATATGGCCATGTAAGAGAGGAAGTTTTTTACTTTTCTTTATATGTTTATGTCAAATGGGAATAACACAGAACGTAAGATTTTTACACACATCACTTTCTCAACACACGGTACTAAACTCAACCTCGACCATAATTTAATTATTTAAGAAAAACAATATTGTCGCACACCAAAAACAAACACATGCAAATTTATTGGTTCATCTGGTCAATCTATATCTATACTCTATATATGTAAAAGATAACAAAAAAAAAAACACAAGTTTTTACACGTGTAAAGATAACACAAAAAACAAGTTTTTACACGTGTCATTCTATGAACATGATACTATACCACACTTAACTTCACTCATAATTTAACTGTTAGAGAAAAGCAATATGCCAAAAACAAAAGGAACACAAAATTATTTGGGCGTGGAGTTGTTTTGTTTTAAAAATAAAAAAGTTGAGAAATTTTGATTGTGAAAGAAAACCATAACTGTCGCACACGAGACTGTGATCAGTGCAAACCTCCAGTATGTGTAGATTAGAAATTTAGATAGGTCTTCAATTAGGAACCAAAATAAAAATTCTTCTATCAAAGGTTTCTCCTTAGGGTTTGAGCAAATGGTAAAAGAATCTTAACAAACCTAGAAATTAGGTTAAATTATATTATATAAAATAATATAAATTTGTTTAATATTATTTGTAATAATTTATAATATTTATTAAAATAAAATTAAAATAATCTACATTATATATCTTTTATTTATATATATATATATATTAATAATTTTTACTTAATATTAATTGGTTTTAAAATAATATCTAATGTTATATAAAATCTCACTTTTTTATGTTATTTTTTATATTTATTTCAGTAAATTTGTTTTTTATATTTATTTTAATAAATTTTTTTTAGGGGTTAAGAAAGTAGAAATAAAATGTTATTCTCATTAAATAAATATTGAGAAACCTTCATCTTCGTTTATCTGTTCTGGATTTATATAAGTGTGTGTGCTGGAACGAATAGTATTTCATAATTTATGGAGTACCAAAATTTAAAAACTTTTATCTTGTTTTATTTCCTTTAGTTCCATTTCATGCTTAATTTTAAAACTAAATATCTATTTTCCCACTAAAAAAACAAATATAAAGAAAGTATTAATTAAATTCGTTCTTAATTAGCTAAATAAGAAAATAAAAGTTATTGGTGGATCATTAAAGCATCTCTAATGAAAGTTTTTTTAAAATGATTTTTTAGAAACAACTTTCTTCAAGTTAAAGAAACTTATATTTATGAGACTTATATTAAAATAATATTTTTATTAATAGAAACTTTTTTTTTTTTGTAAGAAATTTCATTTAAAAATGCTGTCAGAATATTAGGATGAACTTGATAATAAAAAGTGACAACTTTTGCTGCGGGTAAATAATAGTTAATAATTTCATAGTTATTTATTTTACCTTTATCACTCACAAAATAGTTAAATCATGTATCAGTTTTTAATAAATAAATTATGCTAATTATGAAATCTGTTGTGGTGTAATAGTAAATTAATTAAATTAATATGCATATTAAGTTGTAATCTGCAAACTTAACTTTCCCATTTAACAATATAATATAAAGGAAGAGTGATTTTTTACTCTTAACAACTTTTATAATAATGCAATATTTTCTTCATATGAAGTTTAAATTCTAGTTGCTCATAATATATGTTTCAAGTTGATGATAATTTATTTATTTATTGGTTATTAATTAATAAACTTGTTTCTTCATTTAGGAAATGACATTAACTAAAGTCTTAAATTAGTTGTCATAATTATACATATAACTAAAAAAAATTATGAAGATTGATATGGATTCTTTATTAGTCAACCATTAATGATTCAAGTATTTAGTCATAATCAATATCTATTAAAGTAACATCGTGTGACATTAGGTATTTAAATTCAAAATATACTAAATGACTTGTTCATTAATTAAGATAATATGATCAAAGGAAATACTTATATTATTTCATAAAAGTATCTCACTCATAATTTATCAACATATGGTAGGTTTGAGTTTCTTTAATAACCATTATTTGTATATGTAATTTAAAAAAATAAATTTTTTATTAGGGTTAGAATATTTGAAGGTGTTTTATAATCTTGTATTAGGTCAATTTTATGATTTTTAAAAGATAATTATCATGAAAAAGGAATGATTTTATTTTGATGTTAGGATCTTCTCCTCCTTCCACAAACATAGTTGTAATGGTTAAATTGATGAATGTCATTCTCACATTAAATTCTATGGTGAAGAATTTTTTATATTTTGAAAGAGTTGTGTTATATTATAAGGATTTCGCTTATAGAAGGATTAACAAAAATTAAATAAAATTAGAAAATAATTAATAGAGATTATTAAGATTAAGATTGCTTACTTCATCCCAACAGAATGATAGCTTTTGTTTGATTTCTAATGTCACTCAGTTTGAAAAACAGGTTTCATCTTCCTATTTCAGTGTCATGCTGCCACTGAGGGACCCATTCATACACATTTCTATCTTTACAACTTCAAATTCATACTTTTTCTATCATCCAATAAATTTCTTTTCATTCAATCACTCATTCTAAGTTTCAAATCCTTAATATATAATTCTGTTGAATATTTTTAAAATATAAAAATCCTTTGTCTCTACAACAATTATCTCTAATTAATAAAAATTATATTTAAGATTAATAAAGTTAAATAATATTATTTATTTTTTAATTATTGTTAAATTAATACTCTTAGTTTATATTTGAGTTCAAAGAAAATATTCTTTCAATAATCTCTCACTTTGGAAGAAAAAACTTAAACATTTATACAAAATCATATGTTTCCTCTAAATTAATCAAAACATTTTCCTTTTGAATTTAGTATAATTAAAATTAAAGAAAAGTTTGAAATTGAATGTTCAAAAAAGAAAACAATATCTTAAGAGTAAAGTTATAAACATTTTAATTATTTATTTATGTCATAAACGGTGCTATAGGATACAACACGACCTGTTATTTTATTATTTTCAATTCATAAACATGGAAGTAATTTAAAAAAAAAAAAAGAACGGGATTTAATTTTTTAAATAAAAATGATATAATATATATAAAAATATATATTATGATTTTAAATTTATAAAAATATATTATTGTATTATTTCATTTTGAAAACTATTAACCAAAACAATATTATTAAAATAAAAAATTCCCTTCTTTTACCAACCAAAGTGTGTTGAGAAACATAACTTATCTTACTTAATTAGAGATTAGTTAATAGGTTAATCCTTAATTAGCGAGTTGGCAGGTTGATTCATTAGGGATATATTTGTGAAACATTTTAAGAATGTTTCATTATTGTTCTTATCTTATGCAAAATTTCAACTTGAATTTTCTGTAAGAATAATTAGAAATCATAAAAATAAATTATTTAATAAAATATGATTATTTTGGAGTCAAATAAACCTTATTGTGAGGAAGAAATGAAGAAAAAAACACTTATTATGCTCGGAACAAGTGGTATTATTAATTAATATTAAAGAAAAATGGGAGAGTGGAGAAAGAATTAAAAAGGATGGTGAAAGTGAGAAAGTTACGTGAAGGAAAACTCGGTCGATGTACGTAAACTCTGTAACATCATCATATGATTTAGGAATAAACAAAAATATGTATGCTTTTTTACCTTTTGGTTGCGCCACGTCCTTACGATAACGTTAACAGAGGAAAAACAAAAGCATTGAACAAGTTCTCAGTGAATTAGTCGGTGTGGTGCCATAAATTTTGCTTGGTGTGTGGTTTTGTTAAGGGCTGTTTTTTTTCTACCCTACAGAGACTAGAATGGTTGAGTTGGGAATTAAAACCGTCAAGAGTTTTGGATTGCGTAGATTAGAAAGACGTAAATGAAGGGAAGAGTAGAGTAGTAGTAGTAGTAGTAGTCTATAAATTTCTTATCTTCACTGGTTAAGGTGAAAGGGAATGGAGCTAAGGTTTGTCCAAAAAGTGTAAACACTCTTTTATCTGTATGAGACAGTGATAGACACCCATTAAAGAAAAAACGGTTCCACTACACAGAAAATAACTTCACTGGATTCTCAATTGGAAAAGGAGAAGTGAAAAGCTGACTGTGTAGTAACAAATCAAGGACATACAAAAGATCATCATACTAGATTTCAGACTATGTTGTGTCACACGCACGCTCCATCACCTTAATGGTAACTATTACACAATATAACAACAAAACAAAAACTTAATTCAAAAAAATAATGCTCACTGTTATCATCATACTTGTATGTAGATCCATGAGAATACTGTATAAGAAATGAAGATCTATATTGAACAAGCCTTATTCTGTGTTTAATGAACAAAGTGATGAGAAGAAGAAGAAGAAGAAGAAGATGATGAAGCAGCTTGAATCAATCACAAATATTAATTATACTGTAACATAATGCTGATTGCTGAGGTTTTTTTTTTTTTTGGTATAAATCAGACACATTTACAATATCAAAAGAAAATTATAAAAAGAAAAATTTACAGCACACACCTGCGGTCAGAACTCACGACAAATTTCTGACCTACTTCACATTGGAAATGTCGGCATCTTGCTCCTCTCTTTGGTTGAGGTTTCCACGTGTTAAGTACAGCCAGTGCCTGCAGGCTACAGGGTTTGTCCGAAAGCCACTGAAAATCTCTGAAGATCTTTGCTATATATATCCGAGGGTTGAAAATGCTGGCTGTGGTGCCAACTGGTACTTGATTCGTCTGCTATGAAGGCTGTTTCTGGCTTCACCTCATCACTGTAGAGAGAGTGAGTGGTTTGGTGCTGCTGCACTGTGGTTCCCAGGAAAAAAGGGGTGCTGTTCAGATACTCAGACCATTTAATGTCTTCTTGTTCTGATTGCAAGGGTACCACATGAGAAGAATGAGCATCTTTATTATCTGCCTTGGTGGCAGATTCTGCCTGCAGCCCCCATGTTATTGTGCTGCTATGATCAAGGAAGTTAGTGCTGCTTTGTAATTGGATGCTGCAGCTACTGCTCCCATTGCTTTTGCTTGCATTGTTGTTGTTGTTATTACTGAAGGTACTTCCTTCCCAGTTCTGAACCCCATCAGAGGATATGTTATTAGACTGAAGGCTAGCAGTGGGCTTTACATGTGTTGAGAACACAGAATGGAGCATGGTGGAATTCAGCTCTGACATCATTTGGGAAGAAGTGGAACCTGGAATGAAACAAAGTGGGGTGTTGTTGGGGTTGGCCGTAGTGAGTCCCATGTTCGGTCCATAGTTCAGGTGCTGGAAAGGGAAATACCCCATTCCCATCATATCAGAACTAGTGATGGAGCTGTTGTTGTCATGACAGGTGCCAAACCTTTCTAGGGTGCTGCTGTTGTTGTTGTTGCCATTGCTGATCTTTGAGGTAGCAGAAACTTCAAGTGGATATCTATCCATAGACATAGAAGTAGTAGTAGTAGTTATTGGCTTTTGTTTGGGTGGCTCAACAGCACTCATCTCATTGGAGGCTTTCTGGTTGCTTCTGTCAGCTGTGAGAGGCTTGTCCTTGTCATTCTCAACCTCAGAGAGGGGTTGGTGTGTGTTTGGGTCAATGCCTCTTTGCCTAAGCTTCTTCTTCAGACAGGAATTCCATAGATTCTTTATCTCATTATCAGTTCTTCCTGGTAACTGAGCAGCAATCTGCGACCACCTGATACAACCATCAAAGTTCAAAACGCATACAATCACATACATAAAACCATGAAACAAAAACATGTTTTACGGACAACCTCTAGAAATTGGTCCACCAAGAATTCTTGTAGTGACAACAATCTACGTGACCAAAAGCCAAAACTAGCAAGAACTTTGAAAGCATAACAGTACCTGTTGCCAAGGACTGCATGAAGTTCAATTATGGAGTTTTCTTCTTGCTGTGAGAATGCCCCTCTCTTCAAATCTGGCCTAAGGTAATTTATCCACCTTAATCTGCAGCTCTTGCCACACCTCTGAAGACCTGACATATATAGACATCACATACAAACACACAAAGTTTGAGAGAAGAAAGGGTAATTAATTAAATGAGTTTTGGTGCCGTGCACATGCTGCAATATTATTGATAAAGTGGTGAAAGATTATGCGTTGAACAGTAGTGGTACCAGCTAGTTTTGGAACTGAGCTCCAACATCCATGGCCATGTTTGGTGATGTAATTCAAAAGCTTCTCGTCTTCCTCTGGAGACCAGAGGCCTTTACGAAGCTTCTGTTTGTAGCAGCAAGAGTGTCTCCCCATGTGCACTATGGCTGCCTTAAGCGATTTGAAATGTTTGTTAAAAGCGGCAAAGTCTTGTGTCAGAACCTACGTGGATCGTTAAGAAGGACACAGGAGCTTTGATGTGAATTAATGGGAAGCGTTGGAGCTTAAGAATTTTGCAACTTGCATAGAGATTCGAATATATAGAAGGAGCCTTATAATAAGAAGGATGATTGGACACTGTCGTTTTGAATTTATATATCTGACCTTCCAGAACTAGCTTCTTCTCCTTTCTTCACGGGACATTCCACATAATTGTTTCGGTCCCACACTCTCATCCAACGCTCCTCATGCACTTCCTCTCTTCCATCCAATGGTTGAGATACCACCAAAGGGGATCATATGGTTTGACTTATTTATGTGAATGTCCCACCACCACCCTTTTTCTTTTAAGATTTTTGTTACCAGAAAATACTCTTTGCACTTTTACAGTGAAGACTTTTTACTCTCTCATTCAACTACTACTAAGTTTGTGGTTTCTAATTTTTTAAAGTGCATGGAAATATAAACATATTCTGTTTGAAAATAAATATAGAGAAAGATGGAGACAGAATAGGTTAAAGTGTGTGTTGTAAGAGGTACGTAAAGAAAATAATATGTTAATAAGATATGAAGGAAAAGAAAACAGTTGTGAATATTTTTATATATAGGAAAAAGTTCTCTTCCATGTAAGACAGTGAAGGAAGTGTTAAAGATAGGTATATGCCAAATATTGGTGGGTAATTGCTACAATGGTAGCTAGGACGGTTTTCACTTTTAACCGACCTTGGAGGTTATGTAATATGTACCATGCTGCTTTAGAGCATATAGTTGTTATCTCGTGAGTTTGAAAGTTGTCGAGTGTGACGAAATTTCTCCATTCCCATATGACTTAGATGAGAGAGAAGAAAGGAGAAGCTTCAATGGAATTTGAGGGAGTGGCATGGCCTAGGCTAAGCCTAGTCCAAGATTAGTAATATGAAGTACAAATAAACCATTAGAATTAAGAAGGGCAAAATTCTCGTGGAAAAGTAAATGCTTAGAGGGGTAAGGTAAGCAAACAAAGCATACTGCATTAATTTGACGATAACAGAACCTTCTCTAGGTTCTTTTGTTCCTATTGGTGATAATACTTCAAGTTTTGAAAACTCTATAGCCCTTTCCTTTTCTTGTCCAACTTTTCCACCAGATACTCTTTGGTAGAAAACTGACCTTCTCTTCTTTTTAGCTTTTAGGGATCATTTTTGAAAAATCATTATCCTTTGGAAAAGTTTCATAATTTGGGTACAAATACAAATTTACTTTTGACAAATGAGCTAGTTAAGGTCACATTTCTTCCCATAGAAATTGTTGGAGTTCAACCAACTATCCAAATGATTCATCATTTTTGCATTTTGAAAATTACGTTTCTTTTTCATTAAATGTGAATTTCTTCAATTTCAATGTTGGAACTTTATAAAAAATTCTGTGTGTGTGTGGAAAGATACTAAAACCGTCGTTGTTTTATGTAGAGTACTATAACCATACATAATAATAGAGACAAACAACTCTATACAAGTACGACAATCGCAATAATATAACTGTCCCTTTAATTCGCTTATTCAAGCCTGCATTTTTTTTATAAAGACATTTAAGCTAAATAATTTAATGTTTATCAAGCACTGATTTTCAAGAACGGGTTGTATTTTGTATTGGACGATACTTCACATACACTACGTGTAAACACATCAAATTTGCTGTGTTACTATGTCTGCATCTGTGTCACGTATCTAGTTTTTATACCGGTAAGAGGTAACCATATATTGTCAAATTCAGATCAACACATTTCTTATTACAGCCTGCAACTCATCAAATAATATTCCCTCTCTTCTTCTATGCATACTTTACTCAAAATTATTAGATTAGCCTAATAAAAATTAAGGAAACATACCGAAGAAGATATGAAAAAAATGAATTTGTAGGACAAAGGGTTTCTGCAACTTTAAAAATATTAGAGAACGGGAGTCCAAAAAAAACTAAACATGAAGCATCTAGGTGGTAGCTATTGCATAAATGATTGTGGGACAAAGATAAAAAATACTGAGCAAAAAGCTAGAAAGTTCAAGTAACACATAATTGTTTTTCTCTTGAGTAAAGTCTCATAATTTCAGCTTTGTGTATATAAAAAATCATTCAGAAAAGTTACCTGTGGTTTAGTTAAAAAACAATTGTGTTTGGGAAAAGATGTTCAACAATTTGGCTAACGGTAGCTTTCCCCCTCTCTAGGGACAAATCACAAAAGTGGAGCAGAGAGATCACAGGTCCAAAAAGCCCATGAGCATTCTGACTTTTGCTCAAAAATGTCAATTTTAAATGCATTGTAATTCGTGTCATCGATGGAGATTGGAGGATTTCTCACAATGTCATTGAGTTCTGTTCTTGCATGTATGAAAGGTAATTATCTAAACTAAGCCTTTCACTCTACAGAGTTTGTCTGCTAGAGAATCCAAAAGTTCATGGAAAAATGATAATACCACACCCAGTTAGTTAAATCAGGGACTAGTTACTGTGTGTTAACAGAATGATATGTAATGAATAAAGTTGAACATAATTCATAGATAATTAAGTTTTTTAAATATGTTATCAGGAATTTGATTTATTGACAATGTGAACTGAATTTTTTTACTAGAAAGATATACTATTTTAATGATTTCTAAGGATATATAGAAGTCGATGAAAGAAAAAGAAAATAAAAAAAGAAGAGGACATGGCCATCAAGTAGTAAATTAATCAATTCATAGACATTCGCTTCAATCATTTCGAAACAGGAAAACTTAATAACAATAAGGGTCGCAGCATGTGTCTAAAGTAATGTAAATTGAAGATAGATTGAAAGGGTGACCTACTTTTTTTATATATAGAAAATAAAATTAATTACATTACATATCTTGGAATAGAAGTAATTATAGGACATTGTACGCATAATAAATTAAACTTTTCCTTTGTCCTTCTGAGATGGCACAAATTGTACAATATTCTCTGCAAGTTATTCATGGCACAGAAGAATCCAAAATAGTGTCTTGTCTTCAAGTGCTTCATTTTTTCACAAACACGTTCTAAACCCATAAGGGTATCTTCTTTCACCTCTCAATGATACAAATTTATATATTAGTAATATAAATTTTGATATCTTCTGCGATTGCGTGTCTATTTGTTCTGACATTGTGAGGTTCCGCGGCCTAAGCCATGTCCTAATTCAGACATCCTATTGGTCATTTGAATTATAAATAAGTCCTCAATGGAAAGATGCTTGTAATCTCCATAGTCCACGACCATACCTCATCATGCACCTCTACGCTTATCTTATAATTCCTATATGAGCTGTTTCAAGAAGTCAAACTCATAACATTGTAAAATGTTTATACACTCCATTACACTTGCTGTCTATATACGTCTATAATATATGTCGGCTTCGTTGTCCTTTGGATATTCACAGCAAAATAATCAATTGGGTCATTTGATTAGTGACAAAAATGAAGTTGGTCAGCTTTATAATTGAACCAATGTTTTCTAGTCCTCTTCTTCCACCTTTTTTTATTTTCTTTTTCTTTTCTTGCGTGAAATCAAAATTGATGTCTATGTTTACGGGACAAATGAAGCAGTCTAGTTTTAACAATAAATAATCATAACTTGTTTTGTTATGATAAACTTTTAGTCTATAAGTGCAAATATTCTGTTCCAGGATAAAGGTAGGGTGGCACCTTAATTCTTGTTAGAATACAATTTGTTCAAGAAACACGCTTGTATGGAAGAACTGTTCGTGGAATCTTAATATGTTTACATTTTCATTTTATTTTTTAAAAATTAACTGGCCATTACTAGTCACAGAAGGTAAGAGCCAATAGGTATGTCAAATTCTCTTGAACCATGAATTTTGATAATCAGAGGCAGACAGTAGTTGAGACAAATCTAATCCAAAATCACTTGGACACTTTGCTGTGTATTTGTCTCACAAGTTGCTTAGCTGGGATTGCTTTGAAATGGTTGAATATATGTGGGAATTTCAGAAATTGCAGCTACTGGTCCCCTAGTTATTCTGCAGCAAAGGGGACTGCTAAGAAAGGAATTGTGTGGCATTATCATCAATTTGGGAATATGTGATGTTAATCTTGGTAGGCCATACCTAAAGTTAAGCTTATTATTTAGGTCCAATGCATAGTGCCATAAATGAAAGATAAAGGACTATAAGACATAAGTATAACACTCTTTTTTTAAGATAAGAAAACTTGTATTCAAGTCTCTTCTAATTTGTCCACGAAATGATTGATTACTAATGTTGAATTAAGTTGAACAACAAAAATCTTGTCCTACTATGAGACCTTCCATACATTAACAAGGTCCTAGAAATTACTCATAAATGTCCTCCATAGGGTAAAATACTTAAGAGTGCTTTCCAAATTCAAAATTTGAAGGCATAAAAGAACAAATTTAAAACACACACACACACATGAAGCTCAATGTATTATTGAAATTAATGGCCTGATTTTCAAGTACTAACCAAAATATAGCAGTACAGAACAATTGGAAGCAACCATGACACTTCAATTGGTATTCTATTGCGTCAGTGACACAATATGATTGTAACAGATTCAGTGTAACATGTCTCTGTGGCCTTCAGATTTTTTTATTGACTGCATAAAGCAGAAGTATAATTTGGTTTTAGAAATGATTTTTTATAAAATTTTCTAGAACGACTGGCAACTTGCATATGTTCTGTGAAGCCTGCCTTATCATGTGGGAGGCTTTAATAACAATTAGTACTACAAACGATTTTAATGATTCAAAACGATGCCATCAAAGTAAAGCAAAATGCATGATTTGAAATGCTTAAACGCCTATAAGTTATCATATTGATGGGAAGTTTGAGAAGCAAATTTCATAAAGAGATCTTTTTAGATGATCATAATGGGCATTTGAAATAGAAGGAGACATAATCCACTTGCCCTTGAAAAAATGAAGATGCCTCTGCATTATCCTAAAAACCAGCATTTCCACATCTAATCCTACAACAGACAACTAATTGACAAGAAAGAACAGTTGTTAAAATTCATAATTTCTTGATACTTAACATCCATCTTTGCTTGGTATAATTGAATTAGCTTGCTAATGGGAGATATTTGATTAAAATAATCAACACGAAACTGTAGAAATAGTTGTAACCACTCTCAAGTTAAGCTTACTTTGCAGAATTTGGTCTCTGTCAAAGTTCCCACCAAAACTATTATTATTTAGCAAAGGCCTAAAGGGAGGTGTCTTTTCTTGAGTTAGGCCCCAGTAATAAACAAGGAGATTAATCCAGAAGGAAGAAGTGTGTTATTATGATTACAAACTAAGAAGCTAAAAAATTTCAATATATGGTTTATGGGGTTTCTCATTAAGAAAATATTTTGCTTAGTTAAGTAATTAGGAAATTGCCATGAGTAGGAGGAGGAGTATTAGTAGTACAAACCATGATGGAATAGAATTCGTGGCCAGCGAGTTCCCACCTTGATTTGTTGGATAACTGAAACTAGTAATGTTCACAAAAGCTTCAATCTAAGAGGACCATATTAACCTGCTAAATTGGCCCATTAAGCGTGATTGGAAACACAGGCACATGCAAATTTATGTGTTTAAATTAACAGCAACTTAGTTATCTTTAGTCTTGTCAAAGCAATAAGAGATGATGATGACAGAAACATGAGTGTCTCATTCATGACGTTGCTTTCCATTTATGGAAGATTAAGATCCAACTAATAATCATGATTATTGAGTTAAACTCTAGAAGTCATCCCACTAATCACTGGGATTAGTTTAGTTTAGTTTAGTTTAGTTTGGTTATTTTATTAAGAGTGAGCATCTAGGAAATAAGAAATGATAAAGAGAGGAAATTGACTTGGAAAAGAAGGAGAAATTATTAGAAGGGTTTGTAATGACACGTAACATAAGCCCTAACCCCATCAATTATGAAAAGGGTTTGTCTGGTTGAAATGTTCCTTTGTACCCCATCCTTGAATAATTACATTTTTCACTTTTGCTTTGTAGTGGGAAATGATAGTCAACTTTATTGCTACATTTACATGATTACTTTTGATTTTGGGAGAGAGCTTATGCCTCTATTTGAACTATTTCAGATTCTAATAGACATTAGCTCTCTCTACGACTTGACTCTTCTCAATCAGAAGTTCTGTGTTGTTGTTCAGCTTGGGGAATACTCCACAGATTTTGATTACAGGGGTCTAATCAAACTCAAAAGGAGAAAACATTCTGCAGAACCACTGCCAGACATTTCACAGACCAATATCTAATTCGATCATCCTTGGACCTCGTATATTGTTACTTTATCAATACACAACCTCATACATCTCAGCCAACCATAATTCATGTCTGTCCACAACAACATCCCTCTGTTTCATTCTACTCACAATCTCTTCATCTTCTTCTTCTTCTCATTGCCAGCTTTCATATTCACTTCCTTTAAAGATTTATTATGCTTTCTTTCATACTTATTTATCTCAGATTTTAATACAAAATTTGGCAATTAACATATATAAAAATAATTGAATAATGGGTCAAGATTGTCTAATTTTGAAAACCAAATTTATCTATGTATTAAAATAGTATAATTCCATCAAATCCAACAAATTACGTCTCACAAAATAGACATATTAGTATTTCATCTTTCAGATAATATTTATAAACAAAATATAAGATATTGGTAAAATATAAAATACATCAGTTGGTATATTAAGATAGTTTATTACTAATCTATTATAAAAAAATCATATTATAAATAAGTGATATTATATTTTTTTATTGACTGAGCGTTAAAATATCATTAAAAAAATGTGTAATAATAGGTATCAGTTCACACAGTCCGAAAGAAAAACGTATTTAAGTATATTATATAGTATTTTTTTCTTTTCCTTTTATAATACAATTAAGAAAGAGAGATATTTTGCTTTTGAATTGTTATTGATGGTTCCCCATCATGATTGGGTCTAGATTTCAATTCAGGTTACCTTTTTAATTCTTCCTATGCACATTTCCCTTTCTTTCTCACAAATGGGAACCTACTACTTTATTTTCATTTCGTGTTTTTTCGTCATTTTCTTCTTCTTCTTTTGAATTTTTTCTGAATACCCTAACAAGCATACCATATTTTAAAAATAAATCAATAAATATCTAGTATAATTTTTTTAAAATAAGAAGGCATAATAAGCTTATAAAAATATATATAAAAAATTAACTTCTTTATAAATTAAAATTAATTTATTTATAAGATAAAAAGATAAATTATAAATTAATTTTAATTCATGAAAATATCGATTTTATTTTTATTATAAGTTTTTATCAAATAGATCCTAAATCTCTTCTTGTTTGATTACGAAATCGACAATTAATCTTTAGTTGAATTGGTATATTTTTTTCTCGATCTTTTCTTTTATTATATTAATAGTTTATTTGATTAGGTAAAGCTCAATTGTTAATGGGCCCGAACAACGACTGTTACTATCTGCACCAACTAGTTTTACTTATACACCTACTTTTTATCTCATAACATTTTTTCATTTTTTTTTCTGCTTGAGCACTCCCACACCAGCTTCATACAAGTTTCTTGGAAATGAATTAATAAAAAAAAATTATAAAATATTTTAGTAAAAGTTTTAATATTAAACTTTAATATATAAAACCAAAATGGTTCTGAAAAGAATTTTTAAAATAGGATCTTAATAAAAGTGAAATTGAGTCTTGTAATATTTATATTTAATTGTTTAGTTTTTCAATCTATCCAAGTTTTCATGTGTACATGATACATAGAAGGAACTATAATTGGATTTTCATTTTATTTATTAAAAAATATACAAAAAAATTCAGAATAACATTTTGTTGTTACACATGTTGTTTTCTTCTCAACCTTCTACCACAGCTTCATTCTATAATAGTATATTTGGAAATATCATGTACAAGAAGAAAAATATAAAAATAATTATTAAAAAGCTTATTATCGAATGAAAAAAAATCCTTAATTTTTTTTTTTTTAAAAAATATACAAGTATAAGTTTTTATTATACAATATAAATTTATTTATATTTACGCGAAAAGAAAATATTTTCTGGTTGATTCTTCAAATAATTTAAGGAGATAATAATAAATTTGTTAAAATTATAGCAGAAAATGCTTGGAACTTTTCGTAGATAATTTTCTCAGCATAATAGCAAAACTCAGAAGAAACCTGTATAAGAATCGTCGAGAAAAATTGCAAGTTCAATTCATATTAAACAAGCTTTTTTATATCAAAACAAAAATATAAAGCCATAGAAAAGTATATTTTCCTATAAAAAAAATAATAACTGGTTTAAGAAATGGAAAATAGAAAGTTTTATATTAAAAACATTTGAACAATAACGTAGTTAGTATATAAAAAGTGTTATCATAAGAACTGCTATTAATAAAATAAAATCAATACAATATTAACAAAAAAATGCCAATAAATAATTAAATTAAAGAGACTCAAAACTTAAGCATAGAAATTAAATAATTTATTTTCCTTAATGCCCTAACCTGTATCACCAGCACAATTGTTTTTTGGAGGGCCTGAGAGCCCAAAGAATATCATTTTAAAGTATGCAGAGCACCACTTCTGGGTTTCTCTAATATGTTAATGTCTGTTATTAGAATATACACATGTCATTAATTAATACAAAGAATTTTATGATTTTGATTGACTAAAACTCTAAAATGAATGTACACATAAGTTTTGTATCCAAATATTGCTTAATTAGTCTAAAATTCTCTATGAAACTCTAGAGATATCGAACTTGAAGAGAGGAGAAGCAATAGAATTTATTAGCCATAGTGAATGCACCAATCATAGCCTTCAACTACAAGTACAACTGAATGATTATGTTATTCTGATATAACACCCTTAAAACGTCAAAATGAAAACGTATATATCAGTGCATCCAGTGATACTTACTGCATTTTATCAAGCATAAGGTTATCTTCTTTACTGGGGATTAGTAGCTCCTCTGTCATTTGGCCAAGTGCCATGATCACTATTACGTGCCAAAGTTGAGTGTTCAAATCCACCAATTGTTGCTTCACACTAGCATAACAAAAATGGACACAAACATCAACATGCCTATGACTTACAAAAAGTGATCATGGAAACAAAATTTCAATCAAATGTTTAACCAAACTCAAAAGATCATATCCTTCCACATGGACTTACCATCATAATTATACCAAACCTTAATCCCAACCAAGATATATTACACAATCTTACTAAGTTTGTTAGCAGACAAACCTGTGTTGACATCTGATTTGTTGAGCTACAAGCTTTGCTGTTTTGTACATCTTGTGAGTTCACATGTGGCATTGGATCCTTTGAGTTAGAGGGGGAAATCGAATAATCATTATTCTCCATAAGTCCTGTTCCAGAGGCATTTAGTCCTAAAGTTGATGGTTTCATAAAGGGTTCTCCTGGGAATGAAAATATGGGAGCATGTGGCATTGGCATGGGGTGACCCTGACTACGAATCCCAAACACTTGAGCATTTGGTCTTGCCATTCCATGTAAACCAGTGGAACCAGGTGCATGTGCAATGGGAAGTTTAGTTTCTTGCATTTGGGGCACTTGAATCATTAGAAATCTAGAAGAATCACCATTAGCATCATGCATGCCAATGCCCATGCCACAACCCACTCCTAACCTCATTTGCATGCCAACACCTATAGGAGAAAAAGGACCCATATGTGGTGCATGCATGTGTTGGATTCCCGGAGGTAACATCATTGCAGGCATGTATAAACCAGTTCCCATTGACATTATCTATGTAAAAACATCGGAAACAATCTCACCTTACAATGGATCATACATAATTTCATCAATTAAAATTCAAAGGATCGATCAATGGAAGAAAGAGTACTTGAAGTTGGAGTTGAAGTGTTTTGAGATACTCTATCGCCTCATCCAACATCGAAGCTTTATCCGCCTAATACACATGAATTCAGAAAAACTATGATAAACGAGAAATCGAGTATTGAAATAGAACTTAACTATGTGATGTTAAAAAAATCATTAAAAGCTTTTTCTATAAGTGAAAAGGCTTAATTACTTCAATGATGAGGCACCTCATATATACACTAATTATATTCAAGGTAATGAAACTGAAATTCTGTTATCATTATTATGAATTTTAGTGAGAGATCATGTGTTTATATTCAAGTTGAGAATTGAATTGAAAACCCATAAACAAATGCTAAACTTCAGTAAAGTTTAACCTTATTGCAATTTGGTATTAGCTCTTGTAATGCACTCATCTTCTCATTGATCCTGTCTCTTCGTCTCTGCATAAAATATTATATACATCAGAAACAATATAATTAGCAAACAGTAGATGGTCTTGCATACCCTTTCAGATAGATTATGCACTTCAGCTGAACGGCTTCTCTTGGCTCCAATTCGTCGTGCAGGAACCTCCTTTTTAACACCAACTGATTCTTCCTCAACATCCTTGAATTAAAAGAAAGAAAGTTATCATAGTGGAACACCATAAAACAAATAAGAAAACAATATTAACATAAAAGACAGCGTAATTCTAAGAAACTAACTTCACTTTGGCTCTCAAAGTCCTCGGTGTCTGTACTTTTTCTCTTCAAATTTTGATTTGGATCCTCCGAACCCCTCTCTGCACCATTGCCAGAGCAAACAGAGGAAGAGACTACAGCTGGCTCCACATTTTTTTCAACAGCTTCCTCTCCTTTATTCTCACTTACTCCAACGACTTGATTTGAAGTTTGATCAATCCTGGGCACATCTTTGCTAGAAAGGTCACACTTTGTAGAAACAGCACCATCCTGCTCAAGAGTTTTTGGCTCTGTAACTTGATGACTTTGTATGGTAGCTTTCTTTGGACACTCTCCACTTAATTCAACTTTTGTTGATTCAGCAGGATTGGTTACACTTACAGGTGCGGCAGCACCTTTTATCTTTATTCCCACACTTCCTGATCTTGATGTCAAGCCAATGTTCTGAAGGTTAGCTTTGACAATAGCAGCAGGCTTGGCAAAATGGGAAAAATTCATCATGGTGGAACTATTGCTACACATAACTGGACCTTGCTTCTCCATCTTTAAGCTAGAAAAACCACTTGAGGGAGATGGACTATTTCTTGTATTATTTTCGGCTATATCTGCTACCTTGGATCTAACAGATGCAAATGGAGTGTTTTTATGAGTGTCCCTAAATACCTTACTACAACTATTTCTTCTATCTAACAAAGAAAAATTATTTGATGCTGAAGGCTCATTCATGATGACCCCAGATAGTTCATGGAAAAAATCAGAACTATAACCATGTTGCAAAGAGTCATCCATTCCATAATTCAACCAAGGCATCACCATGTCCTCCTCTTTTTCACTCAAATCTACTTCACCTGAAAGGACCAGCCTTCTAGCTTCATTCAACTCAGCTCCTAAATTCCCACACTTCCCCATCCTTATGATGGTAGCATTATTATTATTATTATTAGCATATCCTAGTCGAGTGTGAGATGGCAAAGTTTTCCAATTTGGACTCATTCTAGCTCTACTGGACTGACCCTGCACTGAAATCTGGCCCTTTTCCCAAACCAGCTCAAACAAATCATTGTTGGGTCTGCCAAAAAGGTAGGGTTAAAACAAAAGAGTAAACAAGTCAGACAGAGAAATATAACAAAGATCAAATCAAATGGGATTAACAAAAACATGCAATTGAACTTACGCAGAAGATTGATCAGCTGCACAAGTGTTGTTGTTCATCTCTTTAGTATCAAGTTTCCCTTTATTCACGCAGTAAAACTCATGCAGAGGCATGAACTAATGTAAAGAAGCACTCATATAATAAACTTAGCCACTACTGTTGTTGCATCCGACAAAACTACAATGTTAACTGCGAAGTGCGAACTACCTTTCACAGTCCAAACACGGAAACCTGACGCTAGCCCCACCACGCTGTTTGATTTGAACATAGAAGGGGAAAGATAAGAAAGTAACAGTAACAACATAAAATGTTTCTCTTAATCCACATAAGGAAAGTACTGTAACACAAAGCTAAATAAATTAATGACATAGAACATCAGGGTCAAACCGATTCTTTAATAACCATATGTCATAAAGAAATTAACATTGCCAAGTAAAGCAATGACCTCAAGACTTCAAAATGATTTGGCCTTATAGTTGTCCAATCAGCGTTCAGTTCAAAATATACCGCTAGTTATAATACTACATAGATCCATTTCCATGGACCACACCACAATGACACTAATTCAAGGTTGAGAATTGCCATAAAGGGGAAACCGTTCAAATAACCAAAGAGTAAAACCCTTAAGAGCGTATCTTGAAAAGAAACAAAATTTCTTGACCCACAATTTTACTTAATGCAATAAATAGAGTGATGATGAAGTATCAACAAAAAGTCTTCAGAGACCGTGTCACAGCTGGAACATAAGAGAAACATCAAAGTTTCAGAAAAGGAAGGAACTAAGAACGCGGCGAGGAAGTTGCAGAGGAAAGCATTAAATGGAATTATGGAACAGTAAGAATAGAAGACACATGTAACATGTACCAGAAGACAGAGAAAATGGAATAAATTCAGGAGCTTTCTTTTTTAACTATGGTTAATCAAGTGATTGCAATGGTTAAGGTTTCGTGGGGCCCTCACTATCTTATGTGCAATCAATCTGATGACTCACTCACTTGAGCGAGTGAAGCACACGCATGTATTGAGGGTGTGGTTGTCAGAAGTGTGCGAGACCATAGGTAGTGCGAACTTGGAAGAAAGGAATACGATAGTTTTCATTTTCTTGTTTGATTGATTCACTGTTTGAATTTGTTGTCCTTAAAAGATTTGTGATCTTTGTGGTGGGTGCGTAGTGCTGTGTTGTGTCACTGGGTGTCGACACTTGTGTCTCATTGTAGCATATGAATTACTTATCCAAGAATTTGATTATCTAATTATGATATGAGATTGAAAATAATTACTGATATTGGTTGGTTTAAAAAATGGAGCTTTGGAACTGCTATCATGGGTGCAGCAATGACGAACTCTTTCCCATTTTTACATTTTTTGAGGTTCTTGGTTGAGGCGACAAAAACACCATCTGGAGAAAACAGAGAAAGCGATTTCACACCAAAATGAGAGAGAACGTGGTCCTTCCTATAATTTCTAGAGCATATACCACGTCACCAGATGAGTGAGAAGAACACCAATCGTTATAATCAATCATCAAGAGAAACTCTGACCAGTTTCCTGTGGCGTGAATTTCATGTGTCTGATTTTCACGTGACTGTTTTGTTTTTTCTTGTGTTCCGTGAGTTGACGGTGGCATGACATCACACACTCCCTTCCCTTCCTCATAATTCATAAATTAATTAAAATATTTAATATTAATGAAAAATAATATAAATTTTTAATATATTTAATATATCAGTTTCTAATCAAAATAATTCTACTATTTTTTAACATTATTATTTACACGAAATATATATATATATATATATATGAAAATCCATTTCTTTTTAAATATTTGTGTGATATTTTTAATATGTTGATCTGTCATTAATAATTAAATCCAGTAATGCAGATCAAGTAAAAACTGATCTATCATAATTAATAAAATCTAAAAAATCTGGATAATCACGAGATACAAATGATTATATCCCTCAAATTAAAGCATGTACACCACAAACAACTTTTCTACCTCAATCCTAATTTAGTAGACAAAAATCAGCTTCAAATATGAATAAAGAAAATGGACATTCACATGACTTTGAATTCACTTTAGACTTTTGAATTAAATTTTGACCCTTTTAACTTTATTGTTATAGTCCACACAATCTACCTCGAATTGATATAAGCACATAAAAAATCGGGAGAAATCTATGTTAATGAAATAAAAAGCTTATATACAACATAATTTTATTATATAAATTATGGAAGATTTGTGTTATGTCAAAGGAGGAGGGAACATCCCAATCAATATTTTTCAAGTGTGGTGTATCAAGTTTGTCCTATGTTTATAAAACACATAATTTTTCATTAAAAAAAGTAAAAAAAAAAAAGTAACAAATTTTTAAGTTTTTGTTTAAACGGTGAATAATTTTTTTTTTTTTGTTTTAATATTAACATTGATATCTTCTCATAAATTGATAGATTAAGTATTAAAAAAATTAATTAAGGTTAATAATAAAATTGTGATATTAGATATATTTTTTTAAAAATTCAGAGTAATTTTTTTATTATTATAAGTATATTAAACATCGTTAGCTTGTTAAGTTTTTTTATTGAATATATTGTCCATTTTAATATTTGAACTTAATTCTATTACAATTTTGTTTTGAAAATAATTTTTTTATTTATATTTAAGAGTTTCGTATTATTTAAGAATGGTTTTATCGTTATTAGATATGTTAGAGGGGGGGAAAATCGTAAGTTAAAATTAGTTTAGACACTATTTAAAAAAAATAAAAAAATTCATATATTTTCTTGAAAATTGAAATCTAACTTTAATAATTTTCTATCCGCGAACGAGTTTCTGTATGAATAGCAACAAAAATGAGTCACTGGTGATTCCAGTTATATGTTCGATGGTTCCAGTTTGGTTTTTAAACACTTATTTACATGATAAATATTGTGAAAAAGGAGAAGAGATAAAGAAAATAAAAAAATCATTACAGGAAAACTTATAGTAAGCAATATTTTTAATCTTAAAATTTTCTTTTGTGATGAATAAACTGTATAATTAATGTAGTCAATATCAGTTGGTAGAATAAGGTTTTGTTGTTGTTTAGAATCTAAGTAGGTGTTTGATGGTAGAAAAACTTTATTAGTTTCTTTTTCTTGTTATAACTTCAGTTATTCTTGACACTAGTGGAAGGGAGCTTAATGGTTCCAGATTAGGCAGTCATGTGTTTCAAATTCAATCACCAATAATCCCTACAAGAGCACGATCCATTTGTGAATCGATGAAACCTATTGATATCTCTTACAATAATTTCTCTCTGAAATATCTCTGAAGCAAACTTCATAACAGTATGACAATCACCACAGGTCCTCAAATTCTTCATTATCCTCACGGGAGATCCAGGTGGGAGGACGAGAAGTCCAAATGCAAGAGCTAATTTCTCACTGTGACACCACAGACTTTGCTCTTCAGAGCCTTCCACACTCTTAGTTGCAAACTGGGTCTCAGCCACATACCCTCTCCTTTTTATCAACTCTCTCAACTTTTGCAACATTTCATAAATCTCTTTTGTCCTTGAGTGAGACCTATCATTCACATTAAACACAAAGGTCCTGTTCTTAACATCAATCCAGCTACACCCAGTCTCTTTCTTCACCCTATTGATCCCCATCAATCTTCTGACCTTATCAGCTTCTTCCAACATTCCATGTCGACCATAAATATTTGCAAGCAGCACATAGTTTCCTGGATTATCCGGTTCCAACTCGAAAAGCCTCTCTGCAACCTCTCTTCCCATTTCAACACTGCCATGCTTTGCGCATGCCCCAAGCAAAGCCCCCCAAACAGACTGGTCAGGCTCCATTGGCATAGATTGAATGAACTTCCATGCTTCCTCCAATCGACCAACGCGACCAAGCAAGTCAACCATGCAAGCATAATGCTCAAGTCCGGGTTCAATGTTATGAACATTAGCCATGGAATTGAAGTACTTAAAACCATCATCAACCTTCCCTGTATGACTGCAAGCCGACAACACAGAAACAAAAGTAATGTATTCTGGCACAACCCCCTCCTTGAGCATCTCCTCAAACAATTCAATTGCCTCATTTGCACAACCATGTTGATGGCAAACTGTTATCATAGCCGTCCAACAAACCACATTAGCATCCTTAGTTTCTCGAAAAACGCCGTAAGCATCAAACAAACTCCCACACTTGCCGTACATAGTTACCAAAGAACTCGAAACACAAGCGTTTTTCACATGCCCGGTTTTTAATACATGACAATGGATCAAGTTGCCTTGTGCCAATGCTGCAATACTAGCAGAAGCGTGAAGAAGAGAAGAGTATGAAGCCTCGTCCGGTTCCACGCCTTCCCTTATCATAGCCTGGAAAAAAGTGCAAGCTTGTTCGAAGTTTTCGCTATGAACACATCCCATGATCATTACATTCCACGTAACAACATCTCTATCTCCAGCGCCACAGAACAGCTTAGTTGCATCCTCAAACAACCTGCATTTGCAATACATGTCCACCAGCGAGTTCTTCACGTAAACCAACCCCAACAAACCACGCTTAACAATGCTCCCATGAACTTGTTTCCCAAACCCTAGCTCAACCAACCCAGCACAAGCACTCAACACGCTGGAGAAACTAACTTGGTCGGGGTCAAGGGAGAGAATCTCTCTAAAAAACCGAATGGCACGACCGTACATTTTGTTTTTAACAAACCCCACAATCATGGAGTTCCAGGAAACGAGGTTTCGGTGGGGCATTTGGTCGAACACCTTCTCCGCGAAGGACATGGAGCCACAGGCGGCGTACATGTGGAGCAACGCGGTGGCAACAAAAGTGTCGGTGTGGAAGGCGTGTTTTTGAAGCAAGGCGTGGATTTGTTGGCCCTGTGAAAGGAGCGTGGGTTGAGCGCAAGCGGGTAAGATGGCTGAGAAGGTGAACTGGTTTGGGTATATGCCGGTGGTTCGCATCATGTTGAAAGATGTGAGAGCTTGGAAGGGTTTGTTGAAATGGGAGAGTTGGGTTATGAGTGTGGTCCACGTGACCACGCTGGTTGAGGCGCGGGGGGTTGTGGCGAACAAGAGGAGCACGTCGTTGATGGAGCCGCATTTTGCATACACCAGGAGGAGGGTGTTGATGTCGGCGAGGGACGTGTGATTGGTTGTTACGATTCGAGCGTGGATTTGTGTCGCGTGTTTAAGGTTCTTCGCTTTTGCGGCCTTCTCCAGGTGATGTTTGATGTCGGAAACCGTAGAGAATTGGTGGAATTTTGGAACACGATTTTGGTTGATGCTTCTTCTTCTGATTGGCAACGCAAGTTTCATAATAATCATCACTCACTACTCATGCTTTCTCTACTTCCTAAGCTAATCAGAGTCAAAAATGCAATAGAAACATTGGGCCGGGCCCTCAAAATGTAAGTTGGGTTAGTCACCAAATTACCCAAAGTTCTGTGTGTGGGCCGATCCGTCTCACTCATAACAATTAGAAAATGTACTTCCACTAACTATCCGAATGAATAAGAGTTAAATCAAAATGAATAACAATTAGATGCATAATTTTTTTATATACAATAAAAAAGATTTAAAAAATAATTGAAAAAAAAATCAAAGCCCATCCAGAAATCAAAAAATTTGAAGCAGGCCGAGGGATATAGACGCGAGGTCCATGTGTGCTCAAGCGTTTTTTTCGTGTAACATTAAATTCATGTGAATTCGTTTTTATTATATTTCATAATTTTTAATTGTATTTTTTGAATTTTATATAAATTTGAAATAGTCATATATTTCATGAATATACACAAGCGTTTTGTTTCGGTTTATTTTGATTTGTTTTAATTCGGTTCGGTTCATTTTAATTCGGTTCGGTTAAAAAATAAAAATAGTTGATATATTTTTAAATAAAATTATTTTTTTATTAAATATTTGCTAGCATGAAGCGGGTATGTATATATTTATTTATTTATTGACTTGTAGTTTTCTGGCACATGTGATGAGACTCTGTAGCCAGATCATACCTTGCTTTCGTCGGTCCACTTCATTAGAGTTTCAGTACTTTAAATCTTGTTAACATTAATTATTAATTGCGACTATATACAGAAAAATAAATCTTAAATTGTTTGTCTTCAAAATTTATTTTTACTGCTAAAGTTAAAGTAACTTATAATTGTTTTGTTTCGAAAATAAGATTTATTGAATTGATTTGTTATTTGCTTTAAAGTTGTAAAATAAATTCTCATATTATGTTAAAAAATGGGTCTTTATTACCCTCTTGCAGTCACTGGAGATAGTATCAAGTGTACAAGTGAAGTTATTGATAAAAATATTTGAAGTTAAAGTGATTGGAAACTTTAAAAGAAAATGTAGCAAGAAAAAAGGTGGATCCACGTTGACATGTGAGGACAATTTTGTTGATTGGTCCATGCCATTTTGGTTCTGAAAAAGATTAAAAGAATATGAATATGCAGTAGCTGGCACACGTGATGGATGAGTTCTAACATGGTATCTGTATATGTATTTGTAACCCCAGAAAACGTAAATGGAAGCATGATATTGTTCTTGTTAATAGAAGAATTGTGAAAGAAAGATAATAAACTAATAAGAAACCTAATAAACTATTTAATGCATCATTGAACGTAATCGACACACAACTAAAAAGAGAGGAAAATGAGGTTTTTCTTACTTTTCATTTGGTCTTCAACTTTTGGTCACACGAATCAAATCTGAGCTGTACCTTCATCCATTCGTTGTTGCAAATGCTAATGTTCCATACTTTCATTATCTTTTCATTAATATTATTTAAATTATGAAATATGCATGATATGTTTACTTATTTTTATTATAACTATTTTTTTTAAATCATACACAAAGTGATAAAAACAATTATTAAGTTTAAATTTTCAACATTTATTCCCTAACTTATTGAGATATTAAGAGAAACATACACAAATAATTTAGAATGTAACAAATATTTTTTTTTTAAATATTCTAAAAATCTTGTTATTTATTTATTTAAAATGTATATATTTATTTAAAGTTTAGTAATATTGTCAAATTTTACATTATATGATAACAAATGAAAGAGATACTAGGCTTAAATAATTTTATATTAATGTGCATAATTTTTTTTTTCTCATTTATTTATGTGATTGTGTTATCTTTATCTATGAATGATTCCAACACAAAAAAATAATAATGGTGAAGTTAAAATTTCTGTACGTTATAACTTTGAATTTCACTATCATTATTGCAACAACAAAAAGTATTAAGTAAAAGTATTTATTAAGCTTAAGTATTAAATAGTTTATTTACTATAAGATTTAATGCATTTAATATATAATTTACGTATATTAAATACAATAAATAATCATTATTATTACCAAACGCGTAAGAGAAGTATTATACATAAGTAACTGTATCATCACAACACAAACGCGTGTATTAATTTTGTTTAAAATTATTTTAGTTTAATTATTAATTACAAATATCTTCTATATATATATATATATTAAAAAATTAAAAAAAAAAAAAAGTATGATGTAGAGTGGTGTTATTTTACTAGTAAAAGCATTTATGGTGATATATAAAGAAAGGTAAATGAAAAAAAGAAATTGCATGTAATTGTAAATGATGGTGGAGTTGTTATTGACATCTTAAATCTGGGGGCTATAAATAACCATCTTCTTCTGCACTCTCAACAGTGTGACTTTGAAAGAAAAAATGGCAGATGAAAGCACAGCTAACTGCATTGATATCCTCCTTGCCATCATCCTCCCTCCTCTTGGTGTTTTCCTCAAGTATGGCTGCAAGGTATAACCTACTCATCCACTCTCTCTCTCTTATCATTTTCTTCTTCCTTCTCCTTATGTACCTCCTTCTAATTCATTATCACAATTATTATTTGTTTCTGCTCTGCAAATTCCCCCTACACAGGTAGAATTCTGGATCTGTTTGGGGCTCACCATTTTGGGCTACATTCCTGGAATTATCTATGCCGTCTATGCCATCACCAAGTGAAACTCATCATCTTCCATATTCCACCTTTTCTAAGTAACCCTTTTTCCATTTTTCTTTACAATCTCTACCATTATTTTTAGATTCAACTAAAGTGTATAGTATCATGCCATGCATGTACAAGACTCCCTCAAATGATGAAATGATGAAGAAGATTAGGATTTTATGAAACTAATTGTGGTTAGGTAATAGCGTAGAACTTACTTTGCTTTGCCTTACATTTTGTTTTGTTGAATTTTGTTGAGGAGTATTAAGGAAGTGGACCAGGGTTTTTTGTTTTGTGTGAAGGAGATGGACCTTCTTCTCTGTTCAGTAGTTAAAATGAATGCTTTTGTGTTGGCAGGTGGAGAGTGAATAAGTTTCAGAGGAGGAGGGTTTTACATGTTTCCCAATTCCAACGTAGATGTTCTTCTGTAATCATCGTTTGATCTTAGATGGAGAAACGTGATTCTTTTTTTGTTTTCTGTTTATATTCCTTTTCAGTGTTGTGTTTTCATTTACTGTTATTGTCTTGTGTGGAAATCAAATGTAGACGTTGTACCCTCTAGTCTATGCTAATCCAATTCAATTCGCATAATTATCTTCTTTATACGTTATGTATTAAAAATAAATTAAAATATATTAAATTAAATTCATGAGAATATGTTAATTCATTTATGATATACTAAAAAAATTTAATTAAAGATGAAACTTAGTATATCATGATCAAAATAAATAAATAAAATGAAGCCCTCAAATGCAGACGTAAGCATGGTCAAAATTTTACGATTAATACAGCCACGACACACCTGCTATGTTGGTTTCAATCATATTTGGTAATTGCGTGACAAATTTGGATTTCTATTATTTTTTCAAAGCAAAATCTTTTCATTCATTGTTTTTTATAAGTGCATATGTTATCATCACTCCAATCATATAAAAATTTAGTCATTAAAGTATTTTTATAAAACATTTATTGCAATTTTAATCTTGTGAGAAAAGTTTCTGTCAGCCATTCAATTAGTTTTAAATTTTTATGTTAATAATTGGAACTACTAACAGATTGCTTTTCAAAATCTAATTTGGTAACAGAGATTTAAAAGATTAATATGATAATAATTTTATCTTTTTCAATAAATTAATTCAATTTTTGAAAATTTTAAGCCTTCCATTGATAAAACTTATAAATTTGGACCTTGAAGTTTTCTCTTTTCTGTAATAAATTTAATAAAATGTTCGTGAAGGAATGTTGAACAAAATATGTTTGCAACTAACCAATCCATCAATTTCCTCATTTTGTAACAAAAACAGCATAATTAACTCTATTAATGTAATGTACTAAAACACAATAGAATTTTTACAATTGAACTTACTTTAGTTTATAATTTTTTTTATTTCATTTTAAATATGTTTGTTTAAGCAAACCCAAAATTGGATTAAAAACAGGAATATGAGTTACTATTACAATGTTAATAATGTTTCACCAACAGTGGAAGCTTGTCTCATAATCATAAATTAGTCTTTGCAAAAAATAATACTTAAAATGTTTTGTCTCTATTTTGAACAATAAAAAATATCTTAATTTTTTTGTTCATTGTATTCAATGATAAACCTGCAAAAACCAAGTTTATAAAATATTGAATGACCTGGATGTATATTTTGAGATATATGGCAGGTAAGATATGAGCATAAAGCTTACTCAAAATCGAATCAGAGAAAACCTAAAGAACCAACTTTATCAAAGATATAATAATCTTTTAATACTTTCACTACATTCTATTCAAATCATTAACAAAATTTTTAAATAGATACACTGGTCCCAAGAATATCACAGACAGACAAATTACTAAACAACAGTTACAAAATTACATAATTTAATATTTCTATAGTATTTTTATTTCCTTATTAAATAAAAATATTAATTTAATCTCATTTAAAAAATATATAACTTTAATTTCTAAACATTAAATTTTAAAAAATAAATTTTTAATCTTTCAAACTTATTTTAAAAATTAAAATTATATTTTTAAATTTTGAATGATTAAAATGATTTATTTTAATTTAGAGAACATTTATTTTAAATTTTAGGAACAAAATAAAATTAATACATTTTTAATAGTCTTGACTTGACTCGAGAAAGTTTAATTTCTTTGCCTAG
Source organism: Macrotyloma uniflorum (assembly GCA_016859785.1). Lineage (NCBI taxonomy): Eukaryota > Viridiplantae > Streptophyta > Magnoliopsida > Fabales > Fabaceae > Macrotyloma > Macrotyloma uniflorum. The sequence goes on from BDMB01000004.1 coordinate 2,916,678, forward strand.
ACTTAATCTCTATTGATAGAATATTATTTTCTTAGTTGTTATTTTTTTGGGTTTGATGTGTTAACATTCATAAATCCATGTTAAGGAAAAACTAAAATATATATTTGGTGTCTTATTTTTTTTTTTTTAATAAAAATCGTTTCAATTCTTTGGTTTTTTTAAAGAATCATTTTATTATTTTATATTTTAAATTTGATTCTTTTTATTTTTCAAAGCAGTGATAATTTTCTATTTCAGAAGATTATATTAAACTTTTCTTAATTAATTTAAAATATGAAACATGTCCCACTTCCATAACAAAATTATCCCTAACAGCCACAACTGGGCCAAATAGTTTCACTTTTATAATCAGCCCATCTTGGTAGAGCTCACTTTGTCTGTAAAATTGAGAAATGCTATTAGCACCCTCTTTTCTATTTTGGCACCTCACGCACGAAAATCTGAAATGACGAAAATGTAGTTATAGTGGAAACTTATGGCCATTGTATATGAGAAAGAAATGTAAGCAAGAAGCAAGTTTTCTTTGTGCATAAGAGTTCTCATCTCATGCACAAGTTTCCGTTGTGTATCATGATTTTGAACCTTGATGCATATCAAAAACAGGTTTTTCCTGGGTTTACGATTCTTACCCACAACGAAAGCTTGTTTTCATGACTGTAAGGGAATTTTTATACATAATGGAAACCTATTTCTTCTTTGCATTTCTATCTGATATACACTGAAACAAGTTTATATTGAAAGGATATTAGTGGGTGGGTGCTAATAGCATCTCTCTTTAGACTTTCTTTATAACTTTGTTATTTGTGGATCAAAAAGTTTTAAACTTTTTTCATATGCATATGGTTGTCATCTCCAGATCAGCTTCAGATAGAGATGTTTTTGGCTGTTCTATACTTTAAGATAACCTTTTTTAGTGTCCATAAAATGACTGTAGTTTTAACTTTCCACATAATTGTTTTCTCTGCATGTTAGCCCAATGTTTAAAGCTCAAAACGCTTATGTGGTCATCCTATTAAAATAAGATGGTGGATTGATGAATCACTGCTGCGAATTTGAGTTCAATAACATCAGAAGACACATCACAGTTGTTTTTCCCTAGCTACTCATCATGTCATGTTGTATAAAACTTGATATTTAGTTTTTCTATATATTTTATCTACCCGAATCTAATTAGTGTCATGTAGTGCAAATTGCAGGCAAAGAAGGGTTCTAGTTCTAGAAGTTCAAATTTCAAAATATACTCAAAAGCAATTTGACCAGATGATGCTTTTTCGATTAAAATTTGAACACTTTTTGGCAGGCTTCGATAAAATATACAATGCAATGCAGAGAAGTTCGGCATGGGATCACAGTCAGAATATGATTCTTATGTAGTGAAACAGTGATGAAGACTAGTCCAAGGAAAAAGTGAAAGCTGATTATTTTGTTCGTTGTGGTAAAACAATAATTGTTTGAATGATTGAAAAGAGAATGTTCTCAACTTCTGATTACAAAGACCAGTTTGACTGATGTTTACATCAAAGGCTAAAGGGTAAATAACTTTAGCTATAATTCGGTAAGATTCATCAACTAGCTGATTATTCTCCAGCATGTTCATTATCTGCATATCAATATTATTTTAGTTTGTGACCATGTTGCATGGACTCTAATACAATTGATTTAGTGCTAAAAATATCAGTTTTCTTTAATATTATATTTTTTTCGGACATGAGGATCAGAATCAACAAACCAAACACACAGTTATTATTAGACTTTAAACATTTGTTTCATCTTACTTATTTATTGAAGTAACTCATACTTATTTTCTTTAAATATAAAGCAATTTATACTTCTTGTGAGTAATTTTTCTTTTTTTGGGTTCAAGCTTTCCTCAACATATGTCCAAAAAACATAAGCTACAGGGATATAATGTACAAGTTTATATCTAGTCAAATAAGACTCCATTTACTTTTTTTTTTTTTTTTTTTCTGTTTTCACTTTTAGTTGCAAAATTGTCTCGTTATTTCCTGTTTTTAATTTTTGAGTAAAAACATGGAAAACAATATTTTTTGTTTTTTTTTTTTATAAAAATTTCTGAAAAAAAAGAAGAAGTAAAGAGACCCTAAAAAATATGAGTTTGTCCTAATTTTCAAGTAAACAAATCGTCCCAATTAACAATAAAAAGTAGAGGGAGAGTGGAATAAAGGATCATATAATTATTAGAGTGACACGATGATAATGATAGAATGGAAATTGAAACTATTATCCTAGTTTAGATTTGAGGGGATAAGATCAAAGTATAATTGCTAAGTTTATATTTGAGGGAATGAAATCAAATGATGAAACATTATTCTCATTTAAACGACTTCCATCAGTGATAAATTTGACAATCATTGACCATTAATTTCTCGAATTTATGCCACAAATTTACATAAACAAATAGTTTAATCCACAAATATTCTTTCTTCTTCAACATCCCATATTCTTTCCTATATTTAATTTATATAATAAAGAGTCAAGTAGTTTTCAAGTTTGATAAAAAATTACAGACTTCATCTGTTAAATAAGAATTTTTTAATTTAACTGTGAGAGTTTAATATATATTAAGAGTTATTCAGTGAAGTAACTCTAACAACAATAATTTTGGAGAAACTTTATCTCTGTTAGTCTATATTGAAAAATATTATTGAAAGATTGTGGGATGAATAAATTGAGGCCATTGAATAACACATAAATTTAAACTGGCTTATTCTAGTTGTTGAAAATATATAAGTATTTATGTTTTTGACAAGATCAATGTTCTTGAAACGTCCATCAAGCAAAATTCCATGTTTTAAAATAAAGAGTGAATGAAGAGTGTGAACATATATCATACATGTGTCGATGTGAGAATTGAGATTGGAGAAAAGAGCAATAGATAGTGGAAAAATGTTGTGTGGGAACCATGGAAGTGGAAAAAGGGGATTGAAGAAGGGAAGGGTCTAAAAACAATCTGCTAAAGAACATGAGATGAGAAACATACAAAACAACTTCTGCATGCAGCTGCAGGTATCTTCAAAAGGTTGAGTGCAAAACCCTTATTTGCATTTGCATGAAGATCACCATTATGTTCTGCTATACAAAAGGTGTACAACAGTACTAGAGATACCATTTTCTTTTAGCCTGGCATCACTAACTCACTCTATTTTGTTTTGATTTTCCCTTTTGGTTTGCTTCAGAATCCAAAAACTAAAGGGAAGAATAGGAAACCATGAGTGACAAAAGTAAAGAAGACAATATTTATTTGTTGCCAAAGAAAGAAAATGGATGTGGACAAGACAAGGGAATATTAGTCTCCAGAAAACCCTTGGCATGTAAATTGAGCTCCATCTCCACACACTCCCCAAACTCACTCTTTTGTTTAGTTTACTATCTTTCTCTCTTTACTTTGTTGGGAGGATTGATGGAAGTTGGAATATCTCTTTCATAAAAATCGTAAAGTTGATGGTAAAGGGGATTCTTACCTACCTTTTCAAAATATATGTTTGGTTCATTAATTTTGGAGTATTTTTGTCTAGAAAAAAGAAAACTTGTGAATAAGATTTTGTAATAAAGTAAAATAATCCAGGATTATAGTAAAAATGCTATTTTTTACTGTGAAGTGACGTGGGGGAATGAATTTTCTTTTATGAATAGCTATAAATAAAACTGAACTAATATTAAATTATAGATTGATTATGAGATTTTGAGCATATGGGTCTTGTGTTCAGAATTTGAACTTTAGGTATTGTTATTAGTTTAAATTTTTTTACGAACTGGATCTACATTATTTATAAACAAGAATATAATAATGATAGATAGACTTAATGTTTTAAAATATATAACTTTTATTCTTGAAAATTTTATACTACGATACGTATAGTAGTTGTTTTTTATCTAGAAAACCACATCAGTATTGTCCTTTTTCTGAGTTATTCCTTGTTCTATTCTTCAAGTTCAATATCAAAATCTTAAAGTACTTCACACATAATGTTACCTCATTGATGCATTAGGGTTAGGGTACTCTTGTACTCAATATTTCAACAATAAAACACTACCACTTGATCACCATCTATTTTTTCTTTCTTTTTCATTAAGATTGTGGCACCAGGGTGATGAAGTTGGTGGAATATAATTTCCATCACTATAATTAGCATCAGCTTATTTCTTACCTTCACTTCCAAAGCTGAATTACAAAAATGTGAACAAGCTGGTAAACAATATAAAGGAAGGAATAAAGACAGACAGAAAAGAAAAGAAAAGGGAGCATCTTTTAGAAACTCATCTTAAAGCATGTGAGAAGTGAGATAGAATTAGAAATATGCATATGCATGTAAAACATGCGATATTGTGCTTGGAAAACAAAAACTTATTATGGTTTACAACTGGATCCAGTTTGAAATTATTAAGATTTTGAAAACTGTTTATTGTATAAATTAAAAGAACAGGTCTAAACAAAATAGCATACTGATATTGGATTTAGAAAAACTTTCATCCCAAACTCGTTCCTGCATCAAAACTTTGTTCTGTTAAAGATTTTCAATCATTATAGCAAATAGTTTTGTGTGTAGTAATATGGCATAATTTGTCCAATATTTTATCTCAAATGAGTTCTTAAAAACTATAAAGTTGAAGTTTTCCAACCACAAAGGTATCTCTAGCGAAATATCATTTTAACTTCTAAGAATTTGTTCAATATCAGTTGTTTAAATGCAGAAACCAATGTTACCAAGAAAAAATGAAAATGATCATTTTTATATCCCAAAATAATAAAATGTTAACTAATTTTAAAAAAAAAAAGACTAAATTAATGTAAATTAAAAAAAAAAAAAAGACTAAATTGATCGATTTTTTCATTGTTTAAAAACAAAAATGGTAATTTTATTCTTCAACGACAATCAATCCCAAATCTTTGAAAAACTGTGTTTTTACTTTAACTGTTACATTACTTGCAGGAAACACCTGATGTTTTTGCACTCTATGTTGATAATAAGTTTCAATTTACAAACAAAACTGATCCAAATTCAATTCGTGCAAGACAAAATACGATCATGAGCACAACGGTTCACCGGTGGATCAAAATTTGTTCTCTTGATGGATTATATCTCATGGTTTTTCTGTTGCCTTTTTATGTCAATATTGCTGGTTCAGGATGTTTGTATATGACCTTCATGTTTTTTCTGGTTTAGGAAGTTTCTTTCTTTCTTACTTGGCTACTGATTTTTTCGGTTTTATATGTCAATGTTGCCACTGGTATATCAATAAGTTATTAGTTATGTTCTTTGATGTACTTGGGTAGGGTACTTCTTGTACTTCATTCAATACACTTCGATTTTATCTAGGAGAAAAATATCAAGATGCACAGAGAACTATTGAAAGATACTCATGCAGAGGGTATAGAGTTCCAAAATCAGCGTTCAAAACAAGTACAAGCACACACATGTATTATGTATAAGAAGAATAAGATGGAGCATAAATATTAATATCATGGACAAACTTCTCTTAAAGTTCTTTCTATGAGAAAAAGAATAATCTTCATTTAACAACTTAAATATAAGTAGTACAATTTATTATATAACATTATCATACAACTCAAAGTTAAGTAGAAGCAACATCACTTTGTGTATAACAATCAAACCATAGAAATATTGGGTGAAGCAACCCAGCATGCATGAATCAAGGTTGATGGTGAACACGGTTCTTTTGCTTATCAATGAAAATTCGAGCTTTCTTGTCAATATTGGGTGAAGCCACCCCCCAAGTCCCTTTGTCATAATCACTAGGCCAATCACGCCCAATCTCACGCCCATCAATATGCCCTCCTTTCGTCTTCTTGTTACTTCTGAACAAGTTGAAAACAAAGAAGAAACTGAATGAATACTTACCTCCCATGTTAAGTCTTCTAGGCCAATGATTGTTAACAGTGGATTGAAGGACCACACAAACTGTTTGCCTTGATGATCCTATGGAACTGGGAAGCTAGGATCTGAATTTATAGTGGGTTTAGGAGGGTGGCACTGTAAAATTGGTTGATGAATAGGCCTGAATACTAGAGAATCTGATAAAGGAGTGGTAACATGAAGAACTCAATCAGCGTCCATGATTGCATGGCATGGTAAACAAGCGACAATTTGAAGGTACCAATACCTTTGGCATAGCACATTTGCTATGATCCGCAAGTCACTTACATGACCCAAACAAGCTTTTATGTGAAGAGTATAGATAGCTAGGTAGGGTACTGTTAATAATGCTGGCTAGGGTATGCTTTTTTGTACTTTCTCCACACCTGAGTGAAGATTCACGTTATTATTAACTCATTGCTTCTTTTCACTTTATCTTTATGCACGTAATTCTGTGCCACTAATAATGGACTTTGCCTAATATCTACAATTACTTCCCACCACCATCAACTCATCCCAAACCGTTCAACCCTTTCTTCACGGAGAAAAATATATCAACCCTTTCTCTAAATGGATCTTTGTTATTGTTGTTCAGATCTTGTTAAACGACTAATTTGCTTATCAAATAATAACAAGAGTTTAGATACTTCAAGGAAAATTCATCCCAAATGCATGCATCTATTTTTCGCATGGCATCAATGAAGCTCGAGTAGATATTAGAGGATTGCATGAATATGACTAAGTGTGGAGATAGATGGAAACAATAAGACTTAGATTTCTTTGGAGAACTAAAGTGGCATCCCAAATACTATTATTTACAACGAAAAAAGGGTTAGGAGGCATTCAAAATATTATTAGATCAAATCATATTTTTAATAAAGAAACAAAGGGTCGAGATTCATGATATATACATGAAAGGCCTAAAGCTTGAGAATAACAGATTTCTCATTAATTTAAGAGCACGTCGACTAAAAGGAGATTTTTTGGAATATTACCTGAAGTTTATAAAATCATTTGTTGTGGAAAGTGTACATTTTGTGTAAAGAGGGAAAATTCACTTGGGATTATACACTTTCTCCCTTCTGAAATTTAACCTAATAACACTTTATGAAGATGGTGGGTAACTGTTGTGGAGAGAATAAAGGAGGGAAAGGAAACTCATTAGGAGTGTTTGAAGGTGGTGGAGCCGAAAAAGAGGTCGATAAGAAACATGTACAACGTACGGTATTGTTTGTTTCTTAAAGAAAACCACAAAGACCCCATTTCCTGCAAATCTATAGGATTCCAAGAGCTGGCATTCACTCAATTCTTCAAAAAATAATTATATCATCAAGCTCACTTTTTTTTCTTTGAAGAAAATAGTGTTGTCAGGATATGCTTTTTTATAATTAAAAAAAATGGTTTTGAAAAAAAACTTAGGTTTTTCTTTTAAGAAAAGAGTAAATTGTTTTCTAGCACATTTAAACACAAAACCAAAATCTAGAAGAAAAAAACCTAGAAGTATGAAAAAGATAAATATTAACAACTCACTCTTACATATATTTACATATATTTGTTACACAATTTTTATTATTTATTGAAACTTATTAAAAAATATAAATTATTGTAAGTTTAATAATTATTTAATTATTAATAAACTTTAATTAACAATAAATAATATGTTAGTAGTACTCTTGAAAAAAAAATAAAAAAATTTAGACATAAACTTAGTTTTATTTTAATATTTTAAAATTCCCTTTTCTTTTTCGACATTTTTTCCTTTGTCATTACATTGTTAATCGTAACTTTCAGTTTTTTATTTTAATCTGGGTTGCAGTGATTTGGTCTATTTGACTACATAGAAATAAGGTGCTATTTCGGAATGAAAAAGTAAATGCTAAAGAGATTTTTTGTTTAATTCAAGTCAGAACTTAATCGTGGATCATCAATAGAGTTAACAAGAATTTTGGGACTTTTGCTTAATGGTGTATAAATCCTTTATCTTGTGTTGGGTAGGTTAAGTCATTGAATAGTAATGGGAGGAATAATTATCTTGTTAATTGCTGAATTTTCAACACATCTTTTTATAATTATGTAATTGTAATTGTTTTTGGTACTTCTGATACCAATTTTATGAATATATTTGTTTTTATCGATTAAAAAAAAAATCAAATTATTCCTCAGGTAAAAAATATTTAGATTCATTTAAAAATTACCTCTCTTTATAGATATGTTTGGATATAAAACTTTTGATCGTATTCTTAATATACAATATTAATCCATAAAGCATACTAATTTATAACCTTTTTTACTTTACTAATTAATTAAGTGGCTTCCTGATAAATTAACAAGAAAAAATCCTTTAAAAAAAAAAAAACTTAAACCTCTTTATAAACTAGTATTACAAATGATTCCACTCTATTCCAGTCAAAACAAATAAACGATCGAAGGTATTGTTTAGTGACAAATAGAGGTGTGGGCGTGAATGTGATGTCCCAAGTTTCAGTCATATCATAGAAGTAGCAAGGGAATCCATGTGGACTTGTCATTAACATCAAACCAAGTCACTGGTCATTGCTTACAAAAAGGAGAAACAGAAGATGATCACTATATTTTCTGCCATTTTAGTCCTTTATATTGGAATGAAACAAATACTAATACTTGCAAATCAACATTCTCAATCTAATGAGAACATTTTTGTGCAATGCTCTGCCCCATATTAGGAATGTAATAAACTTTTGTTAATTCTGCTTTTAACAAATGAGATTATAGTTTAGCGGTTAAGTCTGTTCCTAATTCAGTTCTCAGTAAAGAGAGCTTGATCATTTTATCAATACGGTATGAGAGATAACAAGCAAGACAAAAACTATAAATTATCATGATTATTATTCATATTGAACATGGTTTATTGTGCTTCACAACTTACTAATCAATAACTAAAGACATGCAACTTTAACATAGGTACAATAAAAGAACAACCATATTAAAAAATTGTCTAGTGCTGTGATTGAGCTTGACAATGAATTTCAGATTCTGAAACGCGCTTCTTGTATTGTGCAATGAAAGCTGTGGCTCTCATGTCAATGACAGGATCAGCCACCCCCCATCGACCTTTGTCCTCATCACTAGGCCACACTTTGGTCCCAGAAACCTTTGGCCCTTCATCATAGTAAGTGTTGTAACTACTTCCCCCTCTTTGCTTGCTGTTGGATTTGAAAATGTTGAAGACAGAAAGAAAAGAAGACTTCCTCTGCCTGTTTCTGCCGGCCATGGTTATGATTGTTAGCAGTGAAACACTGATGTGGCTCTCTTTAGTGACTAGAAATGAGAAGGAACTTGTAGGAGTTGTGGTGTGGGGTTACTTCTTGGAGGCTAGGGCCTCAATTTATAGCACAAGTTGGCAACTTTTTTTAAACTGAGATTAAGGGTGGAGAATCCGATTCAAACCACTGCTGTGATCAATATTCATGGTCCAATTAAAGCTGACATGGAACATTTAACACAGTTCCATCTTTTGGCAAAGGCACATTTTCTGTGGTCCGCTGGTTTCACTCAGTCATAGGGTTGGTCTTGGCTATGTCCCCTTCCCCGTTTGGTCATGAAAACTTGACAATTGGTGTGGGTTCCATTCGCCACTTACCCTTTCCTCTCTTCGTAAGAAACATTTTATTGGATCCTAGTGAGTGCATGACTCTGTGTAGTACATGTTCTGTAATTTAATTTGCCAAATATGCATTGACAGCTATTACAAAGATCACTTTTTAACTAGACTTACCAAGCAAAAAGATTGTGAACACGCTTGCTTAACAAACCTATAAAATCTCAAGTATCTAGATTAATTTGTCTTATGTAAGATTTCACTAGTATAACCTCAACAGTGAAACGCGCTTACTTAAGTAAGTTACATGGCACAGACAGCAACAATAGCTGCAGTGTGCAGAATAAATAATATATGGTCTGTGTATTGAGGAAGTGAAAATTAGTTGAAAGACAGCTTTTTTAATTGGTTCATGCACAATACAGGAGCGTAAGGTCCCGGCTTTTCTGAAATTTTTTATAACAAAAAGAGAGTCTTAATTAAGTGCTTTGAAATAAAGTTGATTCTCAATTGGGGTTAAGTTTTTCTCTTGAACCGTAGAAAGTACTTAGTGGCTTTAAAGTGGTGGTGCCCTCCTATAAACCAAAACCACGATTGCAAGTTTTAACATTCAGAGTACTGATCCCAAAAATATCAGAGATTACAGTAAGCAAGGTACTGCTGTTGTGGCCAAATGAACTTTTCGCTTTTCTTCTTCATTGCCTTGCGGAATCTCTCAAATATCTCCATTGATTAAGATATTTGTGAGGGCCATGGTTTGGAATACCCAATTGTACTTAGACCAGACCCTTTAATATTAATATATTCCTTCTTTGCATTACAACTGCTATTTTAAGTCTTTGTGATGATGTTTAATAGCTGTAATCACATTTAATTAAGTTTTTCAAGATTATGCTGAACAAAAGAATAATTCGAGTACTGTATCCAATATTTGAACTACAAGCTTTGCTTAATCCTCACACAATTTCTGGGTTTGATTTTTTGACTGATATTAATGTGTAAAGTGTAAATCTTTTACATTATCCTTTAATTATATTAATACATCATTAAAGAGTTTATATTTTGTTATATAAAAGTTGTCCAGAAATTGCCTGTATTCAGTGTTATATACAACTTTTTCTCTCAGCTTTCTGCATCTATTTAAGAAGAAAAAAAAGAGTTGTTTCTTAACTGAGCTTGCAAAACTCGGATCAGTGTTCTAGTTTCAAATTTGTACATGTTCAGCATCATTCTATAATAGAATGTTGTCATGTGAATTCTGGCATATATTTTAATCCAGACAAGAGTATGATTATTTGTAAAGACTCTATTTTCAAATCAATGTGAAAAAAAATGTTTACCTGAACTTAAATTGAGCAGAACATGACTTAAGCTTTCTTTCAGGGTCTCGTGTGTGCAAATGGTGAATCTATCTTTATCGGCCAGGTGATGATTATGATGAGATGTTATTTTTACTATGATTTGATGTGTTGTGTTGTGCCTACCTGCAGCATTTTTGGTATATTGCCAAGAACATTTGTTATTTATTTTGGGTAATCAGATTATTGCACTTCTACTCAATTATTTAGTCTGGTTTAGGAAAAAATAAATAAAAGAGAGTGAAAAATCGTAAAAGAAAAATAGAATTGCTTCCAAAAGAATAACTTATCAAAAAAAAAATCTTTCCTTTCAAAGATGGACATCTTTGTAATATTCTGAAAATATTAACCATCGTCGAAAGGCAATAAAAAGTTGTGCCCTTTTCTTTCCTAGGTATTTTGCCAGAAATTCCATTTTGTCTGAAGATGCATGGAAAAAGAAAAAGGCCAATCATAACAGCTGTATTATGCAGTATATAGTTTCAGACTCAACAACATATAAAACATGCTATTTATTCAACAAAACTGTGTCGTTACACAAGCATGTTTTTATTTTGTAAAATTTCTGTGTAGTAGAATCATAATCATTGCAAGATTTATTAGTAAAATATATTACTTTACCACTATCAAAAAGATAAAATATATATAATTTAAAATTAAAACATTTAAATAAAAAATATTATAAATTTTTAATACTTGTTATCTACAAAAAAGGATTATTTATATTTTTAAAAAATATTTAAATTGTCTACGCACATGTAAAACTTGTTATTATTAAAAAATTATTTTGAAAATTAATCTTTTTTTATTTTAAAGAAATATATTGAATTAAAGTAATTATTTCAAGTTTTTTTATGAAAAAAAATGAAACAGAAAATCATATTATTTTTAAAAAATAAGTGACAGTAATATTTTCAAAAACAATACTAACCAAACGTACACTTGATTCCTTAACTTTGATACGATTCTGAAGTTATTCTTATTCTTAGTTTCCACTTCTTTTTTAGGCCCAAGCCCCAAATACAGAAAACGGATTTCAAGACACGCTTTTTAGGTTTAACCCAAATTGGATGAAACCAACCCAATGTTCAATCCATAGGTATCCACCACTCGTATTCTTTCTCTCTCTTAATTTTTCATTTTTCTATTTTCTTTTCTTTTAATATTAAAATATTGTATTTTTTACATTTCTGTTTTAATCCTGTTGTCTTCTCATTTCATCACATCTGAATATCTCAGTTCGAAGACCCTGCGTTGAAATCCAATCAGGACGACATCCGAGCGACGTTGATTTCCCAGAATTTACGCTCTTCGTACTACAATCAAGGTTTTTTACTTTCTCAGACAATAATATTTCCCAATCGTGGTTTTATTCTTAGATTGTTTAAGCTAGGGTTTTCTGGATCTGATTCCAATTTTCATTCAGACAATTTTCCTGGTTGGGTTTTGGTTAAATTTAAAAAAGGTAGTAGAAAGTCTTTTCTTTACCAAGTGGGTCGGCTGGTTCGCTGAATTGGATTAGCCTTTTTCGTTGGCGAATTTGATCGGGTTACCCACAACTTGTGTTTTCATATGTTCTAAACTAGTTCTGTGAATAGTTTAATTGCTGAGCGTCCTGTGCTGTGTTTAATAAGTTTTAAGGAGTATTTTATCATCACGATTTATTCTTGTACAACTCCCGGTACTTTTCAATCTATGTTGGGTTCATGTTGTGTGCTCTTCTTTCTGCTCATTTTTTCCCATCTGAATTTAGTAAGTAGTGCACCCACTCTCCCGGTGGCTATATCTTTACATCTTTTATATGATTATTGTTTCTTGTGTAGATCCAAAATGGACTATCGATGGACCAATGGTAGGCTGGAAACAGGTGGCCGTGACAGGAGGCAATCTAAAAGGGAACAGGTAATAGATGTCCCTCATCTCCTCGATCAAGTCGTGTGTGTTCCTACATCAGGGCTTTTGGGATTTCAATTTACAAAAATGAACCTACCTCTGTAATTTTAGTGAAAATAATTGTGAAGATAACGATTGATGATTTCTATCTAGGAAACTTTTATTTGATGGCATTTACTTGTGTGTTTTGTTTAAGACACCTATGTTTTTTTGCTAATTATGAATCAATTCATTTTGATTTTTTTTTTTCATTTTTATAATATACTTATATAAACTACGTAAAAAAAAATTAAAAATAGCAAGCTATCTTGCTATCTGCTTTCCCGCTATAGCATTTTTGGGACTGGGTGCTAACATTGTATGTTGTATTTATACTAGATGTAGTATTTAAAAAGTTTGGCTTTTTTATACTGCTAAAATGATAACGTGTCTTCAAGACATTGTGGATGTGCAACTATTACTGTGACATCCATTGTATTGAGATGAATTGATTTTTCAGGCATATCAGGACTCTCTTATTGAGGATTTGTCAGAGGATTTCCGCTTGCCAATCAACCACAGGCCAACGGAAAATGTTGATCTGGACAACGTAGAGCAAGCATCACCAGACACACATTTAACATCGTCGAATATTGGCTTTAAGCTTCTCCAAAAGATGGGATGGAAAGGAAAGGGTCTTGGGAAGGATGAACAAGGTTTGTACTATATTACTTTCTCTGATATTTAACAATTTTTTTCTCTATTTATCGATACTTGCATAATAATGCATCTACCCGTTGTTTTAGTTTCTGCTGTGCTGCACTGGTTGTCCTACTCCTTGGTTCTTCTTAAACTTCTCTCCCCTTAACCCTCTGAGCACCCCTTTTTGTACTTCCTAAAAAAGTGTTGTTAGAACCTGCCCTTTATGTCTATGTTTTTCCCTTTTTTCTCTATTCCTATGGAGTGCTTGGAACGAAACCAAAACTCTCTGACATGACTTCAATCTCACTAATGCTTCTGATAAGCTGACAGAGTTTTATTCCCGTCACGTTGCTAATACCTTTCCAATATTTAAAACTTAAACTTCAAATCTTGTTATTTTGGTCTTTAGGGTTGCTTCATTCAGTCATTCCATAGATCAACACCTAGTTGTAGTTATTTTTTGTAGGCATGGCAAAACTGCTGTAATTTTTGTTATTTTATTCGAGCATTTAAATTGATTTTATATTTGTATAGAATGAGATCTTTGCTAATATGACCTTTAGCAAACCGTAGTTGATGCTATGCAAAGTGCGAAGTATTTGCACAAGCTTTTTATTTTTCCTTCTGGGGTAAAAGTTGTATTATTCTCTAATTCGGGGCTTGAGTACTTCATTTATTGAGTCACCTGTGTATTTGCACTTGCCTGATTGAAACAATGAGTTCATATTTTTTTACTTTTTTCAGTACTAATGTTATTTGTTCTTGATTGTGGCGATGCTTTAACCGAAAGTGATTTGATTTTAGTGTGTCCTTCATTTTAAATGCTTTATCTTATTTTTCATGTTGACCTGGGCTTGTGTGCAGGAATCACTGAGCCAATAAAATCTGGGATTAGAGATCCAAGACTAGGAGTTGGTAAGCAAGAAGAAGATGATTTCTTTACTGCAGAAGAGAATATCCAGCGGAAAAAACTTGATGTTGAGTTGGAGGAGACAGAAGAACATGTGAAGAAGCGGGAGGTATGATTTATCACTCCTTAGTAGTTGCTCTTAGTGCAAAACCCACATAGTAGTATCGAGTTGATGTTTATATTTTCTCAAACCTGCACCCCTCATAGCAGAAGGCTGCATATAGCATATATGCATGTCTTTTGACCAGACTGGTATGTCATAAGGAACCATCAAGTTTGGAAGGTCTTGAGAATTTCCTGCAGTTTTTATTACCTGGTGGCTTCTTCTGCCTGCTTCGTGCACATTATGAAAATTCAGGTCTTAGCTGAACGTGAGCAAAAAATTCAAACTGAAGTGAAAGAAATTCGAAAGGTGTTTTATTGTGATCTCTGCAACAAGCAATACAAATTGGCTATGGAATTTGAAGCACACTTGAGCTCTTATGATCACAATCACAGAAAGGTAAACAATTTAACTAGACACTAACTTGGTTCTGCTTTTGTTAACTTGATTCCAAATTGGCTCATTTTTTTTCTCCTAATGCTAAATCCTTGCTGTTAAAATACAGCGATTCAAACAAATGAAGGAAATGCATGGTAGTAGTAGCCGAGATGATAGGCAAAAGCGAGAACAACAGCGAGAAGAGAGAGAAATGGCAAAGTTTGCTCAAATGTATATCCATTCGCTCCTATGTCAATCTTCTACTTTTTAACGACGTTCTCTCATGTCATCTTGTTGGTTTTTGGTTTCCTTAATGTCAATCAGTGCTGATGCTCAAAAGCAGCAACGACTTCAACTGCAACAAGAGTCTGGATCAGGAACAGTGTCCTCTGAATCTAGAACTGCTACTGCACTTACAGATCAGGAGCAGCGAAATACTTTGAAGTTTGGGTTTTCGTCTAAAGGCAGTGCTTCCAAGGTATGCCCACCTGGTGCCTAGGGTTTGAAATGAAAACAAAAATTGTCCCTCTAGTAGTACACTTGGTAGTTTGGAGTGCTTACAGTTTTTATACATCTCATTGTCCAATTCTTGATACTGTTTTGTTCCAATTAAAGTCTTGTACATTTTCAACCGTGCCAATTCATTTAGTGTTCCTTTTGCATTCTTTCAAAACCATTTCCGTAGGCTAATATCATTTTCTTTTCCGCAATGTCTCGCAGATAACGCTGGGTGCCAAGAAAGAAAAAGTTGCAAAGAAGCAAAGTGTTCCGATCTCCTCTATATTTAGTAATGATAGCGATGAAGAATAAAGGAACATTACTCATGCAGTGACACGTATCAGCATGATGACATTTATCGTGGTTTGGTTTGCATTGAATGTTATATTTGATATTTGTCACCATCCTCAGTTTAAGAGGAAGAAAACATTTGGAATTTCATGATAGTATTGGTAGACCAAAAATGTTACCTGCTTAACTGTGTGAGACAATGTTATGTATGCAAGGATTTTATTTTTTTTACGTGCATATTTAGTTTCAATGGTTCCATTGATACTTGATTCGTGATCTTAGGCCATGGCCAACGAGTTAGATGTGTAGTTTCGAATATATTGCAGATGAAGGTTAAGTGGGTTGTTCTCACTACTCTGATGCCTTAATACTAACGCTGTGAATTCGTGATTACAAAGCTTGGTTGGATGCAGTGATGTACGTATTCTCGGAATTCATTAACGATGACATTGAAAAATGTAGGAGCATTATTTTGTTCGACGTCCTGTTAACAGCAATAAGGATAAGATCTTAAATATATATTTTAAAATTTCAATATTAAACTTTATGCAAATAAACATTATTAATAATTAAAAATAACATTGAATAATTCAAAATATAACTATTGACACTTTTTACATGAAAAAAAAAATATAGAAAACAAGATAGAAAAGACACGAGAGTGAAAGTAAAGGATGAAGAGAGAAAAAAATAAGACACATTAGGGAAAGAGTGAAGAGAGAAGAAAGGGAGTAGATACATAAAAAGAGACGTGAAAGAACAAAAAAGTACCCAGAAAATCAATTTCTCACTTTTAATAAAATTAAAATTTTACTATTTAAAATAATCAAAGTGGTTGCAGAACGCCAAAACCTTACTTAAAATTTCTAAAATAATAAAACAAATTACCTTAAAATTCTTTATCCACACAGAACACAAAAATGCAGTTCAGAAAACTTATACAGATAGAATAGTAATTTTTCAGACATTGATTTGATCGTTTGCATTATATAAAACAAAATGAAAAAAAAAAAGAGTGGTTACAGCAAGCCAAAACCTTTCTGGGACCATTTTGCAGTGGGTTTTTGCCTTTTTCATTTCTCCTTTTCTGTTACAGATAATGTAATTCGTGTGCACTGGTTGAAGAAAAGCAGAATAAGGTTTGCATTAGTATGGAACATTACAAGTATCCTAATTTGAAAGTGACAGAAAGGGCACATAATTTGCCCCCAACACGGCATGAAAATGAAAATTGTTTTCACATAAAAGCACACAACACTTCGAAGTGTATATTTCTACGTCTTCAAAGGATAAAATACGTTCGTGATTCCATAAACAGCTAAAGTTGTTACAACAGCTTATTTACATTACACTAAGTATTGAAATGATTGCAAAGATCCTTCAGAAGCATAAAAACTAATTAGGCAGCTTCAGCAAACCCAACTTGGAGATTTCCGTAGTCAAAGATAGTGTGATATGCCCTCATGAAAACATCCCCAAGAATCCTGCAAACACATAGTAGCTCAGGAACAAACTTACATATGCCATAGACTTCATTCATGGTTGTTCTGTACATTCTAGTGTGTGCACATGTGATTTTAAATAGATAAATAATTTAAAAAGTTAATTTACCACAATGGACCCCGTGGAGCAGGAACATCAAAAGCAATAAACCCACTAAGGCAGACTTCTGTAATGCCTTCTCCAGTTCTCAAAATATACTGAAACCACAAAAAGCACTCTTAGAATCACAGAATAACTAAATAGTTAGCCTTAATCTATCTATAGATAACATGTATAATCATCCACCACAATGTAATTTATGGAATGTTGAAACCCTAACCTGCTCCGGTGTAAGGACAAAAGGTTTATCTCCAATTGTGAATGTAATGTTTGGCATATTGGAAAGATTGTTACAGCTTATCACTGACTCTCCAGATGGACTTGGCAGGCTCTCACACAGCTGCCAATGATCAAAACAAACATTAACCACATGTCTGTACTCTAAACCCTATATATACTACTGCTTGAGATTGTGAACGAGATAATGCGAAGGGCATACTTGATTCACATAGTTGAATACTCTGTCCTTTGTTTGCTGTTGTTTTAGTTGATTCTGGATCCAAAGAACAAGCATCTGACAAGAAGAACACAAAGGAGTATCTTTTGCTGACAACTGGCTCTCTTCCTTTTCAGTAACCATTTCAATCCCAGGGCTGCACAAAAATAGAATTCAAAGTAACTAAGGAGTCTGTTTCAGCCAAAATATAGCAGGCTTTTAGCATGAATGAGGTCAAGACCTAAACTCTCCCAATGGCAAAAGAATAGAATCATAGATTAGTAAGCTAGTAATTGTAAATATAATGAAGGTTCCTGACAATTTATTTTTAGAGAACTCTTCTTTTGTTATTTGCTAATGCTTGGAATTGATACTTCTGACATTTTAACCTTTATAATCAGAAAGAAGTATCAAACATTCATCCAATTTCTTCAAAGTATAACCAAATTGACAAGCAATGAAACAAATATGGTGAAAAAGCCCTACAAGAGAAGCAGAAAGTAGAGACATCTATATATACAAGGGTCATAGACCTTTCTGACCTCTTAGATTGAATCCTTTTGGCAGAACATAAACCAACTTGTGAACATATATCATCAGGTTTCACCTAAAGAATAAGATCAAACTCATTTAGGTCCAAAGAGTGGAAATGCAAATGGAAAAAATATCAAAATCCAAAAAGCATGTTCAATTCGAAACCTACCCCTGATACCAAGAGATCCCATATCAACTCTCCATATTGAGAAACGACATCCTTACATTCTACACTGAGAACTCCTTCAGCTCCAATAGCATGGTTGATTTCAGCGACTACAGGCTGAAATTAATGGTCAACAGAAATTATTAATAAAAATAATTAACCAAAAAGATCTCCAGGAATATGGAAGCACATACAGTTGGACCAGTAAGCAAAGATGTTCCTGAATCAACAATAGCAGCGCAGCCACCCTCACAAACGCCTAAAAGTAACATTGATTGATATATTTCAGAATTAGAAGCACATTAATCAAAGCATATGCAACAAATAAGAAAAAAGATCTCATTTCACAAACATTGATGCAATGATATAGTTTGTTGACACTTGATAGAGTGTATTTCTTCAAAACATATTCAAGTATGAGGAAGTAAAAAATTCATTCTAGATTCACTCCTACTACCATATTCCAAATCATCTTAACCACTTAATCACTTCCTTAGTAAATCCCCAAAATAGAAGTTTCTTATTGTTGAAGAACAATAAAATCACCTGTTGAAGCACCTCCAATGTAAAAATCTCCAATTTCAATCTGAAAAAAGAAAACTTTCATGTTAAAGAATTTTCTGGTGTGGATATATATCTAAAAGGAATTCATAATCAAATAAAATGTGTTTTTGCTAACCTGCCAGTAACCTTTTGTAGTAACTGGAATATAAGTGTGATTTCCTTTGAAGTGCTTTGGGTTAACACCACCAAAAACTAATTCACCGCCTTTTTTCGCCTTTGGATCCCCATTCAACCAAAAAGAAAACACCTTCTCACTGATAAGATTTTGCTCCACCATTTTGTACCTGTGATTTTATGATGGACTGGTCACTTAAGGGCACAAAAAATAAATCCAAGTCCAACTCTAACATTGAAATTAGATACAGATGAAACAACAAAAGAAAGGTTGAAACACACCATAGTGGCACAGCATTTGCAACTGAGATCTCCTGAAATCCAAGTCCCAGTATTCCATCAAACTTTGCTGACAGAAAAGAAAGACTTCCTTCTCGAGTAGCTTCAATGAAATCCTACAGTTTACAATAGTGTCATTTGTAAGTATTGCTTTCTACAAGTTTGTACAATCTTATATTGAAGTGGAAGCTCACAAATAAAGTACTCACCTGCTGCTTGACAACAGCGGTGCCAACTTTAACATTATCTTGACTGAAGTAACCAGATATTGATCCAGATCCATAGTTTATTTTACATGACGTTCCTGATCAACAAGATAGTTACGATTAAACTCACATTACATGGCATACGATAAGGTATAGACAATCATTAATTTAATGCATACATCTAGCACAGTACCACAATAACCAACATGAATAATGACGTGAAGGAATTACCATTTTTGGCATATGTTTTGGATCTCTTTGCCTTGTACCAATTATGGGTATAGCAAGCAAGCTGCGAGAGAAAACTAGTCAATATGATAAGCTTATATGTACATGTTTCTGAAGACATAAAAGTTAAGTTGAACTCACAGAAAAGTAGCAATTTGATGATGGAACCCAAAGGTTGGAACTACCAGTATCAAACACAACAGTAAAGGTCTGAGGGGGTGTGCCAATTCCAATCTCACCAAAATACTGAGCATCCAAATAATTTTTCAAAGGTACTATATCATCACCTTTTGAATTTCCAATATACTGATCATGCTCACCCATAATTGGTCTTCCAGATCTTAGACCTTCTCTTGCCTTTCTAGCAGCCTTAATACCATTAAGATCTAGAGGTCTCTTCTTCAAACCAATTCTCAGAATTCCGAAGGAGAAAGACGGAAGAAGGGAACATGTTAAAGCCCATAAACAGAAGACCACCACCAAATGCTTTTGCCCCATGGTCAAGGAAAATCTGCCTTAAAAGGTAATCAGAAAGTGAGTTCAACTGAATACAGTCCTAATTTTACACAGCACGCAAGTTAGAATGGAACCAGAAAGGAAATAAAACAGTTGAGAAAACGAAGTTCTTGTAGTATATTCTCCACACAGCCAATCTCAGATAAATATATAATCAGAAAACCAAAATCCTCTTTTCTACAGATATTTAACGGTTCGGGTAGTAATTACCATCATATTTACAAGAATTATACAATCTAGAATACATGGTCATCCAACAAGTCAAATTTTCTTTTTTTTAACTTAAACAAAGGCATTGAGCTAACGTTTATCGTTTCCATGTTTGATCAACGAGGTAGAAGAGAAAAGCTATTGCTAAGATTTCCACCTCAAACTTGTGAGTTATAATTAACTTTATTTACAGTTGATTTATCTTTTGTCCTCCACGGAAGTTATACTTCTAAACCCGCTTAACACATGGACATAAAGCACATGGAAAAAAAAAAATAATAATAAACAGAACCAGTTCACTCTACTAATGTTAAAAAAACAATTTTACACAGATCCCCAACACCAACATACCAATTTTACGAACAGATTCCTCAAAAATCTAGAACAAAAGGAGAATCAAAGATAATTTGAAGTGTGGGATAGTTAATAGAGGACAGGAGTAAACAGGGCTAAACTCATCATTATGTTCCAGGATCAAAGATAGAAAACTAAAACATAAACAAGCTGTTACGGGAGAGGAATCAAGTTGGTCGACGACACTAAGATGAACAAAATATCAAAAAAATTAAACAAAAAACAAACCTTTCGTAGCTTAAAGCTACTGCAGAAGCTGATGTTGCTGCTATGAACCCCCCAGAGATGAAATACAGAGTACTTGGTAGGAACCAATAATGTTAGGCTCAAGCACAAAAAAAAGGTGGAAAGGTCGTAACTAATAAATAATAATTGATGGGTGTCCGTTCACAAGTTAGCTTGTTATCTCTGCAACCAAATTAACATTATCAAAAAAAAAAAAAAAAAAATCATTTGCTTTGGAAATATCTGCTTCACAACAAAATACCGAGCTCCTATGTCAGGTTGTAACCACGACTTTTGTTTGGATTCGCATCCCAAACTCTATTTTTGTAAAAAGAAAAAAAAAAGTGAAAAAAATTATTCCTTTTGTGATGGATTAAATATTTGATATTAAATTTTATCAGTAACTTATTTTTGAAATATCATTTCAAACAATTATTCTACACTTTTTTGAACAATTATGATATTCCATTTCATGATGAAACGTCATGTTTGCAAATACAACTTACCGTTACAGAGTAGTTGCTGTTTTTCATTCCACATAGACCAAATAAGATTTAAGAATAATATGTTGAGATATTTTCCTCTTAAATGTTTACTAACAAAAATAATAGTTCTTATTTATTTTATATTTATATGTCTTACGCAACCTAAATTTTCTATATATTTTTATATTATAAACTCGAGCCAAAATAATTCAGGGTAGATAATGTTATTAAATATTCCTCCATTTGAGAAGTTGGTGTGGGGGTTTAGAGTATTGACAACTAATGCAGATAAGGTACGCAAAAAGAAAAATATTTATTAAAATTTCAATAAAAAATAATAATGTCCTGCTCTTATCATTTCTCATTTTGATGAAAAAAAATTATCCTTTTATTTTCATTACCCTAAGAGAAATATATTACACGTTTTTTTTATAATTTTAAGAAAGATAAATAATATAATAAAATGAGTAAAAAGTTATTATGGAAATAGTTATTGTCTTAGATATTTTGTAAGGAAATTTCGTAGAACTTTCACATTATAGCGCGATGACTTTTTTGGTTGGTTTGCTTTGATTTTGGCGGAAAGGGATTTTGTCTTCCATGATCTGAAAAACAAGATTTTTATTTTGACACCAGAAATACAACATTGAGTGGTTCACTTGTCTTCTTCGTAATATTCATCAATTCAATACCCAAACCAAATAGTACCTACCAACTCTATTCACTTTATTATTATTGGGTATTATAATGGGCTTTTTGTTCCAAACCCAATCCACACAAACCAAACCAAAGCCTGGTTGCATTGACAATTCCTCGTACTAATGCACTTGTTTTGAATATGGCTTGTTTTTTCCTTTTGCATTAATCAATTACAAGTATTATAATTATGTAATATATTTTTTTATTTAAATCCGTAACAATAATATCATTGAATGGTTTCTTAGGTAGTTACGTTCATGTCAGGTTTTACTGCAAATTGCAATGACAAACATATGGCTAAGTCAGCGTTATATAAATATTGTAATGGAAGTTTTGCACCAAACAAAAACGCAATCAAATTAATTTCATGGCTTTACACAAACACTCTGATTGATTGAATTGAGTGAATTGGAATTTCCTTCTTTTGATGATGACCTAAAAATTATGCCAAATTCATTGTTTAAACTTGTATCTTTCATACTTATCTTTATTTGCAATGATTGAAACAAAGATAAGAGACAGCAAAAAATACTTGGACATCAACTCAATGAATTCAACCATTACCATACTTCTTCTACTACACATCTTATTTATATAAGAATATATAACAAAACATCTTTTCTTGCCGTATTCAAAATCATTTCTCATAATTTCTAGAAAATTTCGTGAACACGTTACAAATATAGTAGTGCCTTACATTTATTAAATATTGTTTTATCTGCTTTTATTTATGAATAATCAATTAATTTATTTATGAATAATAAATTAATTAATGTGTTGAATGCATAGGAGAGGGAGAATAGGGTTAACCACTTGTCCTTGTTCCCCCTCATCTCTCTCTCTTACACACTCACTCGCTCACTCACTCACTCAATCATCTCTCTTCTCTTCTCTTATGGTGAAATTCTCGTTTATCTTCTCTTCATTTCTCAATTATCGTCATTCCCAAACCCAATGTCTTCCACCACCGATAACCGCATCCACCAAAACAACCACCACAACGGTTCTCGCATAGCCAAAAAACCCAAACTCTCCTCCTCCGTTATAACTGCGTCGGAAATCGAATCCGAATTCGGTCACCACGACGCCTCCGTCGCGCGCATCAACAACGGCAGCTTCGGCTGCTGCCCCGCTTCCATCCTCGCTGCGCAGCACCGCTTGCAGCTCCAGTACCTCCGCCAGCCCGACCACTTCTACTTCAATGACCTCAAAACCGGCATCCTCCAATCCCGAACCCTAATCAAGGACCTCGTCAACGCTGACCACGTCGATGAGATCTCCATCGTCGACAACGCCACCACCGCCGCCGCTATCGTCCTCCAGCACACCGCATGGAACTTCCGCGAAGGAAGGTTCCAGAAAGGCGACGTCGTCCTCATGCTCCACTACGCCTACGGCTCCGTCAAGAAATCCATGGAAGCGTACGTCACACGCGCCGGAGGTAGCGTTGTCGAGGTCCCCCTCCCTTTCCCCGTTAACTCCAACGATGAGATCGTTTCCGAGTTCAGGAAGGCCTTGGAAAGAGGAAATAGTAACGGAAATAGGGTTAGGTTAGCGGTGATTGATCACGTCACTTCTATGCCGTGTGTTGTTATTCCTGTTAAGGAGTTGATTCAGATTTGCAGGGAGGAAGGGGTGGACCAGGTTTTTGTTGACGCTGCACATTCCATTGGGTGCACTGATGTTGATATGAAGGAAATTGGTGCTGATTTTTACACTAGTAATTTGCATAAGTGGTTTTTTTGTCCACCTTCTATTGCGTTTTTGTATAGTCGTAGGAACCCTAAGGGTTCTGTTTCTGATTTGCATCACCCTGTGGTGTCTCATGAGTATGGCAATGGCTTGGCTATGGAGAGTGCTTGGATTGGGACCAGGGATTATAGTGCTCAGTTGGTTGTTCCTGCTGCGCTGGAGTTTGTTAACCGGTTTGAAGGAGGTATTGAGGGGATCAAGAAGAGGAATCATGAGGCTGTTGTGGAGATGGGGGAGATGCTGGCGAAGGCGTGGGGGACTCAGCTCGGGAGTCCGGCGCATATGTGTGCTAGCATGGTTATGGTTGGCTTGCCTCCTTGTTTGGGGATTGGAAGTGATTCTGATGCTCTCGAGTTGAGGACACATTTGAGGGATGCTTTTGGGGTTGAAGTTCCGTTATATTATCGGCCGCCAAAAAAGGAGGAATTTGGGGTGGTTACTGGGTATGCGAGAATTTCTCATCAAGTGTATAACAAAGTTGATGACTATTACAAGTTCAGGGATGCGGTTAACCAACTTGTGCTAAATGGGTTCACTTGTGCTGATCTTTCGGATTGAAGAGGTTTGGTCTAACACCTTTGAACGGTACTTCATTTTCTTTAACAATAAATTTCTGTGAGAGTAGACTTTGCATTGAATGTGACTGCCAATTCCTCGAAAATGTGTAAATATAAATCTTACACTGGCAGACACTGAAATCCAATGCACATGTTATTTAACTCATCTAAAAGTTTTGTTTCTGCAGAATCTATTCGTTTGTAGTTTATTTGTTGGAGAAGTAATGGTGCTGGTATAACTGGATTGAAAACATCATTGATTCACATTGCTTCACATAAATAATTGGAAATTTGCAACATCTTATTAAAAGTTGCTTTCATCTATTATTAACTTTAAATACCTAAAGAAGTTTTGAATCTCTAATTAATTTTCTTTTATTATATTTCCTAATTTCACCTTGATTTGATACCTTTATCATAGCCTGAAGACACCGGGATACATTGGTTTAATGTTGTTTGATATTGATAATAATGTTTATTGTGCATGTCCGCTTTGTACTATTATCTTCTGTGATTTTACTTAGCATCAGTTTCTTTGCAGACGGTAACTTTTACCATAGGAATCTTTTGTTCTGTACTTGTCCATTGAAACCAATACTTCTGTAAAATACTTCTCACTGGAACAAGTAAGATTCAACAAAGGGTAGATCCATATTTCCTTCATAAATCATGAGGCATTAATATTACTGAAAAAAGTTGCTACTCTATGTTATCATATAGTTTGTACTTTTAACCTCAGGAAACAGCCAGCAAGAGCTCATTTTGGTTGGTACCACTAGTAAGTAAAACGTATATTGAGGTTTTAGAACATTATTTAAGTTATAGAGGCAAAACATTCTTTTGAAACTGTCCAGAGTTTATGTGATCTTTTATGTTTAACCGAAGAACTTTAGTGAGTTGTTTTAATTGTTTTGTTAGTAATCTTCTAGTTGTGCTATATTTGGTATTACTCTTATTAGAGTGATATTCTTTTATTTGCAGTTGAGAGGTGTCACTGTTGTCTTTCTGATGAATAAAAGCAATTGCTTGCAAGCTTGACTAGTTGGTTTCGGTACCATAGACTGCAGGTTTTGCTAAGAAACTACAGCAATTGCTCATATTAGCTTTGCTGCCAAGAATTCCTTAGGAGTAGCTTCAATGTTGAGATCGATGGAAATATCCTTGTATATATAATCATGGTCCTATGACAACTTAATGCCTTTAAATTGTGCCATTGAGGTAAACTTACTGAGGTTTATATTAAAACTTTTCCATAATCTTTATGTCTGATATTTTAGGATTAATCTTGCATTGCTTTTACATAGTTTATTGTTTCCAAAGAAATGTGCAAGAAATGATGAAGTGTATATATATATATATATATATATATATATATATACACCTTTATAATACAAATCTTTTCATCACCAGAGTACAAATTTCCCCCTAGTATGACAATACGTTTTAACCTTTTGTTGTTACTAATTTAATTTTTAAGTAGCCTTAAGGATATGTTTAGTTCACAAAAAACATCTTAGATCATATCTTCCCTTTGAATATTGTTCTAGCTAAAAGGCTTAGTATGTGTTTTAATGCAAGAGCATTTAGTGTGATTAGATGCCCCAACTAGAAGTGTAGGGGGTTTATTTATAGAGTTCCAATCTGTTATCCTAATAAGGTTTGTGCCCCACACTCCGTCATGATAGGGTTGTGGTTGGTTTACCGTCGTAGTTTCACATCCATGACCATCCGCCCCTTCTTTTCCAAACCATCGTGACCTCATAAATATCGGGTAACTATCGGGCCGCCAATCACTTTCAGATGTGGTACTCAAAGTGCTAGTCAATGAACCGGTAAGTAGATCACACTGCCCAGACTCCGACATCCTTAGATGACTAAGGGTACAGATATCATTATGACATTTTCATTTTTCAAGTATTCCTATTATCCACAAACATGTCCTAGTACCAAAGTTGCATAATCATAAAACTCTCTACTCCATTTGTGTAGGCCCACCTGCCAAAATCTCGTACACGTCACACACAAGTACATGTCCTAGTACATGTGCTCCCTGTTCCAATAAGAAGCCCTATTGGCAGTCATCATCAATCACCCTTTATGCCGTGAATCTAACCTGCATCTCAAATGTTAGAGGTTTAAGTTAAAGAGGGATTTGCTTTGGTGATTGTACTGTGCTCTGTTTCTGTGGATTCTGTTGTGTTGCAGGTCGTATATGGGGGAATGTGGTTGTTAAGCTTCGATGAGCTATAGGGATGGATTCTATTTGTATGATGGGGATTTGGTTGGCTTCATCGTGAACTAAGCCTCAATGATATTGGTTCATTCTGACTGATCACGTTATTTTATTTGCGATGATTTAGAGTGTGGCATCTGTAGGTAGAGAGGTAGGGGTGATTTCTTGTATTTCTTGTCTCGAGGGATACGTAACAGACTGGGCTATGCATAATTGCTGACATAGGAGTCTAATTTGAAGCATTCAATTTAATGAGCCTGTCTGGTCCAATCTGGCTAAAAGCAAGTAAGCCCGGAACAGACCTTTGGTTTACAGAAAGAATGCATAATTTGATTTTATGTAGTTCTTTAGAGGGATAAAATGTATTTTGTGCTTCTAAAATTTTAAATGTTTGGTTTTCATCCTTCTAAATTTTTTTTTTTTTTTTTTACTTTTTAACTCAAAAATAAGATGTTATAGCGTACGACAGAATTTTGAGTTCCTTTGGTAGGCGGAACAGGGCAGACATGCGTAATTTTGACTAATGTGGAACAATAAAATTCACATTTGACTGTAGTTTTGTGCGACTGAAACCTAACCGTATTCATTGTTTTCTTGCATCTCCATATACAGGAGACCTAGTAAAGGTTGTCTCTTAACACTGTTGATCTTAATGTCGATTCAATTCCCATTTTGTAAAGGTTCATTTATGTGCTCAACAAGTGCATTCTCCAGGCCGCTAGAGGTTTTACTGCCAATAGCAATACCAACTAACGGAGATGATCCACTTACTCGCCTGATGGTGATTTTAGAGCTAGGTTTCAACTATGAGATAACCTGTGGGCTTTTCCCATTAACTACAGCATTCCAGTGTTGATTAACAAATATAAATACGAAAGATGGGAGGATACATGTCAAATTACAAGTCACCGATTACACATTTGAGTGAAGCTTGTCTCCAGAATGAAACTGGACACAATTGTCTTAGAAGGGAAGAACTGCAATTACCAAAATGCATTGCATATAACAATAAAATGAGGTCAGTTTTTGGTTTTTCTACACTCTACTCTGTAAATCGAGATCAGTTAGTAACTTAACATGGTATTTGGGTATTTGTTATATCCATTTCTCCTCAATCACATACTTTATTTCCCTTCCTTGGCGAAGATGCACCTCATCTCCCACTCCAAGATCATCTCCCCATTGTCATAATGCAGTTTCCATTTTCTCAACACCACTAACAAAATTGTGCAACAGAAATTTGGGAAACACTCCTCATATTACAGCTGGAGAAAAAAGGTTATAAAACCAAAGGATACCTGGAAGCTACTCAAATCTAATTGGACCGCACAAGTTTTTTCATTAATGGTTAGAGGGGCAAAAAATGAACATTTCTAATTTTAGTAGGAAGAAAAACATATATTATTACCTTTCTCTTGAGGTATTTGTTTGGTGTAGCAGAAAAGTATATGGAGAAGCGGAAGGGAAAAGAAAAATCTTTCTTCTATTAAAAATAGAAAGGTATTTAGTACGAAGAAAATAGAATGATTGTGGATTATTTGGAGAGAAAGTGAGTGAGATAGGATTAGACGTGGGATGAATTTACTTAAGCTATTATTTAGTTTGAGGTTCTGATATGGTTAATTATTTGAACTTAAATTTGATCTAACTTACATAGGAGACACTATTATATTAACGGATGCAGATAAGTTGTCTCATTTATTTTTCTCACATATCTCACCAATAAAAAGTTGGCACATGAATTAAAAAATATTTATTTATTTATTTATTTCCATTATCTTTAACGGCTACATTTTTACACCATTAAAACATTACTATAACCAGCACATTTTTCTCACACAAATAATCAACTTGCATAACTTCCTCTTAAAAAATATAAAAACGTTTTCTAATACACACTTTTTATTGGTGAGACGTGTGATTTTTGTCACATTAACTTAACTTGTTCATATAATATATTAATTTAGCATCATGTATAATTAAATTATAGAACTAAAAAGTATGAAATAAAATTATATTTGATAAAACATTATATAAACAATCCAAAATATAACTAGTATTGAATAAATTTAGAATTTAAATTTTTAAACTTAATTTGTCAAAAAGTTTCTTTGAAAATGGACCAAATTACATGGACATAAAGACAACAATATCCTCGTTACACCTCTCTTTTTTCTTTTTTTTTTAATAGATGATATGCATATATAGGCAAACTAAGGGTTGTATCCTAGGTCCTACTACATCCTATTTCTGTAAAACAAACCCAGATTCGTATGGAATGCCTGTTTTTAGCAACCATTTGTCTGCTTGAATAAACTGACTAACTGTGTAACCAACCATTTTGTCTCTCTCAAATATTGTCCTGTAGCCATTCCACCTCACCCTTCTATCAGTTCTTGCTCCGGGCCCTCTATTATCAAACTCCCGCAAGGTTCCTGTTTTTATGCCATAGTTGTCACTCCATTTACTCCAACCTTTCGGATGTATAACATCTCCAATAAATGATTCCATAATGATTGTTCTTGAGTATTCACTATTTGGGGACCCCAAGTAAGTGGTAGCAGTAAGATGATTCATGCTCTCTCCCTGTGCTGTGATGGTGCAGTTCTGAATCACAAACCCTGTTGTTTGATACTTGTCCAACCTGGATTGAGCACTCACAACATTTCTCCTTAAAACAAAATCAGAAGAATTTCGAGCCTTCACAATGATTTGTGAGTTCTGAGCTACAGTTGCAGAGTCTCCCTTGATGATATCGGCACTACCAAGAATCTCACAGTCTCGGTAGAATTGGCGTTGGGCTACTGCATACAAGCTACCTTGTTCACCATCAATTTTGCAGTTGAAGAATGCTGCTTGATCAGAAAGGACAAGGAGTGCTGGTGCTCCTGCAATACCACCTGGGGCAGTGAAACCCATGTCTTTGCAGATGAATCCTTTCCCAACCACCACTGCATTTAACAAGAACAAAATTAAAGCAAAATGTCGCGTTTACTATAAGTTGCTTCTTCGTACCCTTCAAAAAATTTGCGACACGTTGTCATAACAGTTTTTAAAAATGTAAAATAAATTACTAAAATTGAAATTATTGTCATTTAATCTCTTAAATATACAACTTATCATCATTGAAAAACTAACAATTAGATAGAGACTTAATGTGATGGACTTCAGATTCAAATAATTATTTGTAAAAACCAATTAACTCATTTAACTTCTAAAAATAATCATCAGGATAAACATTTATTAAAAGAGTAAAAGTAATAAAATTAATATCAACTTTTTCATTATTTTTCTTTCTACATTCATTAAAAATAAACTATCTTGACTATGGCAAAGAGAATATTAATGTTGAGGAGGTTACCGAAAGTAGCAGCTCGAAAGGAAGTTGTGACAGTGTTGGAGTGTCGTGTGTTGATACCAATGACAATGGTCTTCTGAGGCCCATCTCCATACATGAGCAATCGTCTTACATTCTTAGGAATCACCACCCTCTCCTCATATTTACCTTCTTTCACATAAATAACACATCCACATTTGTTGTTCTTTGGACATGCATTGAGTGAGTTAGCTATGGTTGTGAAATGCCCACTTCCATCTTGAGCCACAACTGCATTTAGTGGCCATATCTCACAGTCATCTCCTTCAGACTCTATCACTTCTCTCTCTGTTGGCGAGAACTCTCTTGGATGTCCATCTAGCCCTTCTATTTCTCTGCTATACGGCCTCTCATAGAAATTATTAACAATGGCTAGTGTTATCCTTGTAAGAAGAATTGGCACTTTCAAGGAATACCCCAAAATCTCATAGCTATTTGTTCGCATTAATTCATCAGAACAAGTGTGTTGGTACGAAATTACAGCGCTTAGGCTGCTCAACATATCATCAAGATTTAGTTTAGACAACTCTGCAGGGGAATTTGTCATCGTATACAAAGATTCTAGTTCTTCCTTTCCCAAACCCAGCAGTTCCAAACAATCTTCATATGAATGTCGCTGCAGACTCGTGAGGCTCATTTCAAGAAGAGGTTTAGGCCTAATCACCACAAGCAATTCTGATAGGGTTGCATTAATAGCAGCTTTCACGTAATTCAGAACCGTGGCTCTCTCACCTACGTGTTTCAACACATGGAAACACAATTCTGGTTCCTCCGTTTTGGTGCAAATATAAAGAAGAGACTTCACATTCTCTGCATCTCGTTCGGGACCATGAACATGTTCAACAACAGACAAGGTGAGCATTGCAATTGCGATCATGGATCCCACCATGATCACTATATTCAAAATCAACCCCCCCTTCTCCTTTGAATCACTGTCCATTTTCTTATGATTGCTGCAAAAACTCTGATAATTCGTATGAATGATCAATGCATATTGATGATAAGTAACTATTCTTGTTTCGTGTGATATAATGCTTTTAAAAGTAAGAAGTCCTCATGATTATGATTGTGATGATGATTTTGTGTTGGTGATCTCATACGCATAACGTTGGTGCTTCGGTGGTGGTGTTGGGTAGCTGCATTGAACCCTATTCTTAGGGAAGTGGGATATGACTAGACAGATATTTCGAACTGGAATACCTTAATGTACGGTTGGAGACCAACTCATTTGTTCTACATTCATTCAAAACGCTTTTCTGCGTGGAATATACTCCTACCCAGCGAATTACCACAACCATCTTCATTCCTTACCCTGCACTCTTATCCATTTATGCTGGCTGCAACTGATTCAACAAATTTATTTAAGAACTATCTACCTCAATTTTATGAATACAATTAATTATTATAAAATAATAAATACTAAATTGAAATATTTGTTAGTAAAAAAGCTATCAAAATTGTGAGTTGGACAAACAAACAATCTAGAAATCGAAAAAAATAGAATGCCTGATGTTTAACATTTTACATTTACTTATTCTACTTTATCTTTTTTTATCAAACATATTTATTCTTGACTGATTTATTAGGTAGTTTTAAGACGATAAATTATATATACATATTTTATAATATTCACACATAATATTTAAAATTTACATGCATTTTCAAATAAAGAAATAACAAAACACAATTTTATCGATTTTTATTTTTATGAAAAGATATCGACGATAAAAAATCCAACTATACACGTTGGTTCAACTAAATTTAAAATAAGTTAAATAAAAACATATAACCGTTTTTTTATAATGATTTAACTTTCAAAATTCCCATGCTTAGTGATTATAAAACTTGAACATAGAATAATTGACTAAAATAATATTTGACCAAAAAACCGTTAGCACAAATTAATCTTTAGAACACCATGTGAACCCGTTTAACGTTTTTCCTTATAAATAAACATGGAAATACTCAAGTAGAAATCTGTCTTTTATTTTATTTTACTTCAAATATCTTTCAATCCATCATAAACTTTGGATAAAATAAGATAAATTTTCTTTTGGTTCTCCAAATTATAAATAATCTTACTGAATTTTATTGAATCAAACCAAACTTTTCTTAAAGTATAAGAAAATCTTAATATCACAAATGCCCTTCGAATTTATAAGATTTATGGACCCAAACCAAATATAACTTCTAATTGAGTTCTAAGTACAGGTTGAGCGTCTCTAAGCAGATATGGTTTAAGAGTGCAATTAACGAGTGGTGCACTATCGAAACCCCATCCAATTCCCACGCATCAAATCTAAAGCCAGGAATGTAATTCTACAATTTAGTGGACGCTGAAACATTAAAATATAATGGGACGGTACATTACTTGCTGGGTGAACCAAATCCAAATCCAAATCCAAATCCAAATCTGAGTTTATGTACAGCTGTGACGTGCTCTGAGCCAACAACAGTGGGCTTGTCAGACTATTTCAAAGATTAAGAAAGTTTAATCAGATTAAACACAAATTGAACCCTGCTCCAGTCATAAGGACATCCACCCATATTATTTCCCAACAACAGACGTGAAAATTTAACTCAAAAAGCTGAAGGCATATAATTAAACAATATGATACAACGGTAATTTAAATTCGGATTACATTACAAGGCAATAGGAAGCGGCAAGACCAGATTAATTCCCCCACTGAATTACCGAATTGTGCGCAGAGAGCCAGGTATCCAGATGAATAACATATATCACAACTTGGTAGGCACCATCAGCAAGAGATGCAGTAGGATGCACACCATTTAGTTACACCATCTTTGAATCATTTTGAGTACTCCGTAACGTGATTTTCTTAGTCAAATTCCCAGATCATAAACATACCGAGTATTTGTATTGAGATAACAAATCAAGAGCTTCATGCAGAATTTTAAGAGTAGCCTCCTTCAATTTTGTGCAAGTTAAGAGTTTCCAGTCCAGTGGTTTAACTTCCTGTAGCATTTTGAAAACAGGCAACCACCAACGAACAAAACAAAAGGCAATACAACAGCTTCAGGACTCGCATTCCACAGTTCACCCTGAAGAATTTGATTGAGTATACAGATCATTTTACAAATGATAAACAAACAGCATTGAGGATGGATTACCTAACTAGCTCATAAAGGTCCATCAATATCCAGCAGAAGTGCAGGACAGATACTTGGTCAATATCCCGGACACTATTTAAAATATTTCAATAAAAGGATCCGAAGAGTTCAGCCTAATAAGGCAACATCCAAGGAAAATATAAATCTGTAGGAAGATAAAAATTGCGTAGAAGCTCAGGAGACAAGAAGTCGTCCTAATTCCAATATAGATCCATAGCAATGCATAGCAGGCCATCGTAGAAACCTCAACAACCACACCAAACTTAGTGTTTGGTATATTTCAACTATCGTCCAAAAGTTGTTTTCATTTCTCCATCAAGACCAGCTAAAGGCTTTAACAATAACCATAAAGACTCATGTTGCTTTTTCTATTACAGTTCACCATTACTACCTACCTTTTGATTCAGACGGGAAAGAGAGAATTATGCCATCAAAATTCCTAGCCCAACTGGCTCGTACTATATTCATTGAGTTTTCTCTGGGTGCCTTTCCATTACCATAATCAGGATGCAGTTATGCGCCACTTACAACCCCTGAACCAGGGTTTGTCTCAGGAAGAGCAATGTTAAGTGGTTGCCAACCAGATGGATGATGTGCAATCCATTTTTTATGGGTAATTAACATGTTCAATATCTGAAGGACATCACCTAAAGCAAGATCTTTAAAGCACATATTCTTAATCACAATACCTGCTTCATACCTAGAGATGAAAACAAAGACATATTAGAGGACTAAGACAAGTTTGAAAAGATAAAATAAGTAACAAGTTTTGAAGACATCACAATATGCTCACTTGCACTGTGTAGCCATTATTGCTGATCTTCCAGCAGGAGTTGTTAAAAACTTTTCAATTTCGTCCCACGTTTCTTTTGAGTGCTGCTTAGGACTACCACCTAAAGGATTAACGCACTTCCAAAGTTTATCATTCTTACCAACATACAATGGCAAAGCACCTAAATTCTGTTTCACCACCATATTCTGTTCAATAGCACTTTCAAGAGCCTTCTTAACATCAGTATTGCGGTGCTTGGGATCTCCAAACCGGATGCAATCAATTATATTCGCCTCAGTTGGCATCATCTTAGCATTTTTTAGTGAGTTCAAGGCAAGTAAAACAACCCCTATTAGGCTTTGTACATACTCAGAAGGTTTAGGACATCCTGGAGAACCCCACATACCATTACCAGGAGGGTTATTATTACCCATTGCTGCCAACGGCGTTGGTTGGTATTCTGGACCATGTTGATAACCTTGGTGTAATTGTTGTGTGAGACTGTTATGCACCATATGTCCATTTTTTTCATCAATTGATCTTAAAAGATGTGGAACACTACTATTAGGATTCTGTTTCAACTCTCCATTCCGTTGTGGAATAGTAGATGGGTTATGAACACCGTTAGGATATCCAGAAATGTTCAGATTACCAATATCTGGCACATTGGTATGTGGCCCTGAGTTGAAATTGGGACCACCAGTCCTAGGTGGCACCATTGAAGTTGCAAAAGTATGGGAATTTGGAGTATAGGAATTACTAGGAGCAAAAGGAGGTTGCAATGGGAAGTTGTTTGGTCTTAATGGCTGGGAATAAGGAACTTGATGATTGCCCTGTAGATTACTGTTATTGCTCCATAATTGATCAGTATTGCCATGAACATAATTTGTAGCAGATCCACTCGGCGGAACATTTGGATTAAAGTTGGCAGGTCGATAAGAGTTTATAATATTACGATTACGATTATCTTGAAGTCCAGGTGGCGGTGGATTCATCGCTCTGGGTGCATTTGATTGACTTGGGTTTCTCCAATTAGGTTTACCCTGAAATCTAGAGTCCAATCCCCTTCCTCCATTTGGAAATTTTGAATTTCCTACATGAACTTCCGAATAGGATTCCACCTGTTGCTGCATCTGAGCAGCACTTGTAACCGGAATTTGTAAGGAGTCAGAAGATGATACATGACTAAGGCTACCATTACCAAGTTGTTGTGATTCACCATTAGACAGTGGAGGTCCTCCAGCTAAGAGACTAGTCCAAAGCCATACACTCTTGGCAGCAGCAACCAAGGGTGCTGATGCCTTCTGAGGTTGCGCAAGAAGAATATTATATCTCCTCATCCGAAGTTGATGGAGAGCATTTGAGAAGTCTCGGTCACCCGAAATTAATAAATAATTAGCGGGAGCGGGATTGTCCACGGCCCAGAATAGCATATCAACAAGAATCTTCTTGTCACTTGTGTCTTTCACGCCTATTGTCAAATATTATTACGTCAATTTTCAAAGAAAAATTTAAGAAAGCAACAAGTTTCAAGCTTCACAGCACATACAGAGCAAATAAAATTCACGATAGACTAATCTAAAAACAGAAAACTCGCAACCAAGATTTCTAATATCGCCGTGACTGCAATTTTTGCCACAACATCAAGGTTACGGTGGTGTCTTCAACTGCAACTATAGCTGCATCAGCTGCATTTATCAAAAATGCTATAAAACCACAACATCAAGGTTTTGAAGGGTGTCTGCAGCTGTGAGAATAGCTGCACCAGCCGCATTTATTTGCAATTTTTGGCAATATCAAGAAATGCATCAAAACCACAACATCAAGGTTTGGCCAATGGCTGTGACAAAAATTGTTGCCATGCATCGTCCACAATTATCTACAATTTCTGGAAAAAATGGGGAAATGCTACAAAACCGGAACCGACACTGCGACAAGGCTCAGGAGAGAAAGCTAACCATTCCTCAAAATCTTGGGCAATTTCTCGCGATAGTCAAATAACCAAGTGCATCAGTCCCTTCACATGCATCACAGTGAGGAGAAAGAATGTCCAAGCTACTCACATAGCAATATTTCCAACTGTCGTTGAGATTAGATTCAAAACGCTTTGATAATAATACTACTACTAATAATAATAATAATTGAACTTTAATCCAACGGGCGAGTACATAGTTATACGCTGTGTTTTCATTGGATCAAGAGTGTATAGTAAATAACTATACAACAAGAATCACACACCTAAATCTCAGAGATTGAAAACAGAAAAAGGCGAAATACGAAGAGGAAGGATTGTTACCGACCGGCGGGAACGTGGTTGAGGGAGATTCCGGTGCTGGAGAGAGCGTGCTGTACAGAGGCGGGGATGCGCGTGGTGTCGCCGTAGGCGGAGATGGAAACGGGACCACAGTAGTTCATGCGAACCAGCGCGGAGCTGATGTTCTGAGCGATCGCGTGCGGATCCGAACCCTTTGGTACGTGGCAGTTTTCGATGTCCCACCACACCGAAATCTTGGCCGTGGCGTACTGCGCCTCCGCGTTCGCCGTCGTTCCATCTCCGCCCATGACGCCGATCTCTTCAATACTCTAATCACTTCCACTTCCGGATTTACACTCTGGCAATTAGCGAGTTGACGGCGCCTTGGCTCTTTTCTTTTGACTTGCGCGAGACGGCGAGTGAGGGCAGAAACGGAGTTAGAAGAAGAAGAAGAAGATGAAGTGGGGGGTGAGGGTAGTATTCTGGGATTTTATGGTTGGTGGGAGAGAGAGAAAGAAAGAGAAAGAGAAAGAGAGAGAAAGTGAGAGAAAGCGGTGAAATGAATTGACTGATTTACCCTTTTGGTCAGTGCGTGGCGGATTTGGTGGGTTCGTGTGGATGAATGAGCAGAGTCCAGTCATCGAATTGGTCTTCGGGTCGGGTTAAACCGGTGAGAATGGTGATGAACCGGTTTTTTGTTCTTTAACGAATTTTCTGATTGGGGAGTGCTAACAAGTTGGTCCAGGTGTGTGAGTTGGGTTGGAGAAATAAAGTATTAGGACGTGGCATGGTTTTTCAATTCCTTTTTTATGACTTGGGCAATGCATATTTATTTGTCTTAGCAAGTAAGCTTCAACATTAAGTAATTTTAAAACTTCTTATTAAAATTCTTAAACCACTAGTGTTACAAAATAACCTTAAGATCTATGTAATTTTGCATGTAACTCATTCTCATTGAAGGTCAAATACTTCACTATTCCGTTACTGAATGTGTGTTCTGTTCATATATTTAATAATAGTTTATACAAGTCAAAAGTTCAGATAAAATAATATACAGTTCAATGATAGTCAATAATCCAATCTGCATAACGCTTATGATCTGCATCCAATCCTTTAAAATTAAGGAACTAATTTTGTTGTAGATTAAGATATTCTAAAAGAGAAGAATCTTGGTTCAGTGGTTTATATTTCAATATATGTTTAAAATATAAAGCTTTTAAAGTGACTAAAAATTTATGAAAATATGTGGAGCATGAAGGTTTTGGCATGCAGATTTGCTGTAGTAAAGAAAAAACCATGTTATATCACTTACTCATATGTGCCTGCTTGTATATAAATAATTGTTTTAATATTAGACCGATTATTAACTCGGTATTAATACATAGTTTTGTCAGTTTCAGATTTATTGATCAAATTGATAGATTTAATATAAATACCCCTAATAACTAAAAATATATTTTATAAGCTTTTAACATTCAAAATACATATAAAAATCATATATAATGTAATAATTAAATTTATGGTTCAACAGCACATAATAATTTTGTCTTTAAATAACACGTTATTTGAAAAAAAAAAAAATTGGAAGAATGGAAACAGGGATTAAGTGAAAAGAAGAAAATAAATTCACTGAAAACAATATAATATTAATTATAAATGTTGAATAATATATATATATATATATATACTGTGAATAGAAAGTAATAAGTACATTAACAGAATCTGATATAAATTACTTACATAGATATATAATGAAGGAACCACGACATGAATTTAATGTAAACTAGTTTTTGATTGATTCCGTCCTCAAATTTGATCTATTTTTAACAGATTCAATTGAAAGTCAATTTTATGGTTCTAATAGACTGAACATTACACCAATTCACCAGATTTAGGTTAACCCGTTTATTTTATGAGATAAATAGAGGAAAGGGAATTTGGCCAAATTATGTCATGATATTACACGGACAACATTATCTTAACAAATAGTAACTCATTCTAAGTAAACTCATTTAAGAATAGGAGTTTTAGAATATGGACAATAAAAAGCATGTTGCTGAGTATGATGATTCAAAACCAATAAAGCATGCATGCTCTTCGACAAATGATGATGAGAAGTCTGCTAAGATCATCTTCAGAGCCCTTTGGAGTCTCCCAATAAACCTTCACAATTTACCAATATCATAATTGTTTCTTCACAGAAATGATTACATGAAACGGGACACCTCTTTAGTAATCTTCTACATCATCACAAGCTCTTATATTAGACTCTTTCATAGTGTAAAATTGTTCCAATGACAATCTAAGAGTTAACCAACCTGGATTCTAACTCTACATATCCACGTGAATCATTTTGCAAAATAGTAACAAACCCTCATTTATATGCAAATGAATTTCCAACACAAACTCTGACCAATGCACACTGAATTACACACTACTCTTGTACCTGAACCAGACCATAACCTGTCATCATCACGTAGTCTCACTTCTTCTATTCATTCTACTGTCATTCTGCAGTTTTAGATCTGTACACTGCATGTAATATTACAACACAACTAACTCCAGCACGAAGTGTATTGAATTTCACTGTTGATTCTTGTGGAAAACTTATATAGGGAGTCTTACGCTGACTAAGAATATTACCACCAAAACCATACTGTCAAGAAAAGGTTTCAGACCAGCTGAATTCGAGGTATTTAAATCAGGAGGGCTAGGGGACCCTACAACTGAAGGTGAGGAGCTGCAAAAGATGGTATCATACAGGACCATGGTTAGTATCTTAAAGGCTTAGTGGCACCAAAAAGATTAGCATTAGCTAAGAAAACCATGTCGTTTTACTTACCCGGATGTGCCTGCCCCTGAAGATGATGGGTAAATGCAAGAACCCGAGCCTAGTCACAATTCAACAGAGTTATTTAGAAATAAATTATCTTCAATTTTGTGAATCACAAAATATGAAAAGTTAAAGTTACATACATTTCTTTTAACCTGGGATATATCCTAACAAAAAACCTAGAGACAATTTTAACAAAAAAAACTTCATCCAAAATACTCTTCATATACACAGTATGATAATTTTAGGATAAAACATCTTTACACAAACATCCGATAAGATATCACCATAATAAAGTAAATTCTCATTGAATATCTGTCAACATATGTTTTAGCCAAGGTTAAATTATTCATGCCATTCCTAAAGTTGTCTCCAATTTAAGATTTAGATCTTTTACGACAAAACTGTAAAGTCCTTGAACAGTGTTTTGTAGTTGTTTATTACTAAGTAAAAAAAATTTAGCAGTTCTACACAGTAAATACTATTTTCTCATATTAGTAATGAAAATCAAAACTTTGCTTTTATACATATAGAGGACTAAATACTTAAACTTTAAACTTTTACGTATGTATGGAGACTAAATCTTACTATCTTCTTAGAATGAGCACAATTATACTGGATAAATTAATCATTTAATCTTTAGACTAACAGTATATATAAGAAAAGGATATTAAACAACTAAGATCTTACTCGGATTGCTGTTAACTATGGTTGCAGTGCCTCCAAAGTCACAGCTTGTTGACGCAGGATTCTTCTGGTAGTAGCTGTTGAAGGCAAAAGAAGCATGGTTTTGTAGTGAATTTGGATTGTAACAACTCCCACCTTGCTGTATCTGTGAACAGTCTACACTTGGCATTCCACAAGCATAGTCCAGAGCTGATTGAAGAGTAGCTTCTGAAACTCCAGTCTTTGCCACACACCAACTCTGCCCCCCTCCGGCTTGAGCATTTGTGTTAGGAGGAGGAGGAAGGGCATTTGTGACAGGACCATTTCCTGATGGGGGTGGATAAGAAGTCACAGGGTTGGTAACTGGTTGAGCTCCTTGATTGGCTGGATTTGTTGGGGCCAAGGGAACAGCTGGTGTAGTAGAAGGAACTGTCACAGGTGTTGCCCCTGGATTAGTAGGGGAAACTGTGACAGGATTGGTGGAAGGAACTGTGATAATGGTTGGTGTATCTGGAGGTGAGATGACTGGTGTAGGTGGGGTTGGATTTGTGGGGGAAACTGTGGTAGGTAAGTTGGTTGTGTCTTGGAGAATTCTTCTGATGTGGACTTTGCCTGGCTTTTCTCTTAGGAATAGAGGAATTATCCCTTCTGCTTCTTTTCTTTCGAGATCTCCCAGTACAAAACCTTTGGTTGTCTGTACTTCTGCATACAATGCAAATATTCTTTTTGTAAAATGAGATCCTGCTTCAAGATATTTGGATACTGCCTCACTAAATTGAGCTAATTCCATTAAACTGGGAATATCACGGCTCTTGATTGTGAGAACCACAGGAACATCTTTGCAAGGAAGAATAGATGCAGCAAGCGTGGCTCTTTCAATAACAGACTGAACAATGCCTAATTCCCCATCAATGGTGTCTTCTATCATGATAAATGAATCTATTTTCTTTACAAACACAACAATCCTACGAAGATCATTTTCATATGATGCATTCAAATTCTCTAAGAATGAAAGTGGAAATGCCACCGAGACTTTAACTTCCCTCCCTAGCTGAAGATTGCTGAGAAAAGAATGAATTGATTTCAAAACAGGTATGAGTAAAGGCATCTCATCTCGGCCTAAGCACTCACTGCCACATCGAACAATGATGCTTCTGATGTCCACTTCTGGAAGAATGTCCAAAAGATGAACTTTCAACCATGAAACTGGAGATGATTTTGAAGAAACAAAATTTTCAACCAGGCTTTCGTTTAAGAAGAAATCAACTGACAAGTTGGTGTTGGTGAGAGTGCGCAAAAGCTTGCAATCAGCAACAGGAAACCGAATCTCAGATTGGGAGATCTTGCTTTTGAGGAGGAATGAGGTACCAACAGAGGGTGAAGATGCAGACCCTGAAAAGTGAAAAGGACGAAACCCAGTTAAGTGATTAAGATTCAGAAAGAAAAGCAAAGAAAGTGTTAAGTATTGAGTTGTATGAGAAGAAGAAGAAAAGGGTTACTCACCGGAAGAGAAGAGAATGAGAAAAGAGAGGAAGAAGAGGCATAGAGAAGGTTCCTTGGCCATTATGAAAGAGTGAGTGGTTAAGCAAAATGTAGAATGAGCATGTGTTGGAATATTGGGATGAGTCTCTGCTTTTAAAAACAAAAAGACATGGGAAAGAACCGAAGCTGAGACCAGGGGAAGGTGTTGAAGATACAAAAATCAAACCAAAAAGGTGAAGAGTGAAAAGAGGGGAAAAGTTGGAACAAAAGAAAACGACCAAGTTCTAATAACAAGATTTAGAAAATAATAAAAATATGTTACTTTGTCACGAAGGATGGGTTGGGCAATGTTTGGGTCTGACTAGAAACATGCTTTTTCATAACTTCCTGCTTCTTTCTTTATCTTTTCCAAAGCTCTTGCTTATGTGTGTGCAAGCAATATCACACCTTCTAACAGAGAACGTCTACAACTGCAGCTACATGGTCCTTGTAATTTAAGATAATTATAAGTAAAAAAATCATAAAAATATTTTTTTGTAATTTATTAATTGCATATTGATAATAATTATATATGATTTTTAGATATTCATAATATTGTTAATTATAATAGAAAAATATTATTAATCACATACAAAATAAATAAAACATATTTTTATATAATTAATCATATTTATTAAGTGAAAATAATGACACAAATACTTGTACATAAGACACATGTCAGGCCATGGTTATGTGTTATGCATATACTTTACAACATCTTCAATAGAAATAATTGGCATAAACTTTTTCATACATTTAAAAATATAAATTATACGAAAGTAAGTGTGTCATCCATTATAGAAGATTTTCAAAATTTTGAAGATACTTCTACTTAATAAACTCTTAAGAAAATCGAGTTTAATTTAATTTTATTGAATTTTATGCAGGAATAATGATGGTGCGTCTCTTGAGACGGTGATGAATTATTAATGGTTGATGATTGGTGGGAGTTCAAAAGGGTAGTTGTTGAATAAAGTAGTATCCACAACGGTAGAGTATTTTAAGTGTTTAATATTACTGGTTTTAAGGAGCCGAATATTAATAAATGTTTGTATTTGAGAAGGGTATTCACTCTGTAATTTTTTGTCTATAAGATATATGTCTTAAAAATTAATTAATTATATCAGTTTTCATAATAAAATATTAAGATCAGAGGAAAATTACCTTTTTATTTAATTGTAAAAAGATTAGTAGAGGAAATGACTACTCAGGAAAAGAAAGGGTTTTGCTTCAGTAGAGGAATCAAATCAAGAATCTTTTCAATCCTCTTTTAGTACTTATTCATCTCACTTTTATAGCTAGTTTTGCAAGGTAATTTTTCTTGTTTTAGTTTTTAAAATAAGGATGAATTTTTTAAATTTAAAAAAAAAAAAAAAATTGTAATCGAACAAATATTACAATACTACCTAAATTCTGCTTGGAGAAAGGGATCAGACCATGTGCATCAACGTCGGTTTGGAGTATCTACTAAGGATCTATAAAGTTGAGTGGATGCTGGTAAAGATTTATTAAGAAAAGTCATATTATCTCAGCAAAAACCACTACCAATAGTAATAAATTGACACTTAATAAAGGCATAAAAAAGTGGTGGATATTTTTTTCTTGGGTGCAAAAGGCATGGATGAATATAAAGAAAGTTATTAGACAGAGAAGACTGAAAAGTTATAAGAGAAAAAAAAAGACTAGAAAGTAATACTTCGATTATTGGTTGTGTTAGCCATATGTAGTAGTTTGGGGAGAGTATTAAGAAAGGGAATGCCCTAAGATACAATCTCTAGGCAGTAAAATGAGTGTGGACAAGCCATGTGGAATAATCTATTTTGCCTGCTATCACTTAACAAGGGCAAGTGTCTGACTAGGTCTCTAGCCGAAAGCTTAGAAAGAGTGATAGGTATGATGCACAGAATGTGTCAAAAGGGTCCACTCTGAAGCTCAAAACCACAAAGTGGGAAGAAGAGGGGCAAGAAGACAATCAGTCCACTAGGATTATGGGCTCATAAAGTTGTTTGTTGTGTCTTCCTTAAAAAACCAGGGAAAAAATTTAACTTGATAAACAGAGGTGGTTGTTTTTTCGCTTCAGTAAGCAGCTCCCTTCCACAGTCGAAACAAAGAGCAGAGATTCGGGGGTTAATGCGATTGGAAAAGCATTATTGAATTTGTATACTATTAAGAAATTGCGGATTTTATGGGATATCAACGTGTTCTAACACGTCAGTGCAAGCATATCATGCGAGTTTGGACACAAAGTGCCATAGTTCCCTGATCACAAGAGTTCTTATAGGCTCATGAGTCTAAAAGCTCATCTATAGTTGTGTAATTCAGAATCTCCTTTCAGTTTTAAACGAAAATGTATTGAATGTTCTTATTGCATGCAGAATCCTTTTATTAGTCATATTCAAAATGTATTGAATCTTTACTTCTCAAAACGTTGGAAAAAAATTCAAGTGGTTTTTTATCCGGATCACTGCAGAATGTGATGGCTTATGAGTCAAAGCATGAACAAAGAATATTGATATTGGATAAGAACTTGATAAAATTTAACTTGAAAGATTGCTGTAACAAGACCTAATTTACAAGAAATTAGGATTGAAACTGCAATTACACAAAAAAATTATTTTAGATTTCCCAAATCATTTAGTCAATATTAATTTTAAATTATATGATAGAATTAGTTAGTTAGTAACTCTAACTTCATTATGGTTTCATATTTTATTCTAAATTTAAATTCCTCGTAACGCTTTGAATTTTAAATGTTTTTCTTAATTAACCTAAACCTTGCTGTCATGTTTACAGTCGTCTAAATTTTGCTGTGAATATATCGTGTACTAATTGTTTGGTAGATTAACCCTCTTCCTCCGGGGGAAAACTGTACACATTTATATTGTCAATGATAAACATTAAAATTAAAATGTGACAACATTGACTCGGAAAAATATACCAGAATACCACTATCATTCTATAATATTTACAGAAGAAAATTCTCACTTACCCTGAATTGCTGTGGAAGTTTTGAAGCCTTCAGTTATCACATTTCGATCTATACATCAATATTTTAACTTAGCAAAACATAATCACCTTGTAAGGGTCACGTTGAACAATGGCGTAAGCTGCCTCCAAGGATGCAAAAAGGTGGTTCAAGTTTTGGCAAAATGCCCACTTATTAGATGAGAAAAGGAGCTCAAGCTTGTTAAACCTTTGCGTCGGACCCAATGAACAAATCAGTGAAGAAGGGATCAAGAATTGCTTCCTTGGACGAATCATACTTTTCAAGACGTTTCTTGAAGGAGCGTAGATCTCTCTCGTGATTTGAGGTACGTTCCTGCAATGACGTAGTTCATTTATATTTAGGGTCAATATTTTGCAATTAACATTTGGTCAATTCATTTAAGACTAGAGTTTACGACTACTCAAAATAAATGCCTTTTAACCCGAGTAACCAAAGTAGCACTCCCAAGTTATGAATAGCATATTCAGAAAGGGAGAAGAAAAAGATTGAGTTTCTTAACAATTAT
This sequence comes from Macrotyloma uniflorum, assembly GCA_016859785.1. Lineage (NCBI taxonomy): Eukaryota > Viridiplantae > Streptophyta > Magnoliopsida > Fabales > Fabaceae > Macrotyloma > Macrotyloma uniflorum. Next base: position 2,961,490 of record BDMB01000004.1, read on the forward strand.
ATATGAGAAACTATTCTGAAATCGAGTACTGAAGTGATATGACAGCAAAGTATACAAAGCACGATTTGTAAAGTGAATCTGAAACTAAAAGTTGAAAATCTACAAGAAACATATCCATTTAATAGAAATATGCAAAATTGGTACATTGTTGCTAAAACTAGAGAGAAGACTTACAAATGATTTCTTCATGAGGAGTATGTCTACCAAGTAGATCAACCATAAAACGTTTGTTTTAGGACAACTGTAAATTTGAAAAGGTAACAAGAATTCAGTGTCAAGAAAATACGATAACAAGAATATTGGAACTTGTATACCAGGACTAATGTCACGAGTGTACAAACGGCCAAATCTTATCATAAATAAAATTATCATATTGGCATGGATATATCGAATCATACTTCAATCAATCAAAAGTTACGTAAACTTTTTTTTGTCACACGATTAAATTTCCTTGCACGAAGAATGCCAACTGGAGGCGATTTACGGGCTACAAGGAGATCAAGATAACACTAGGAAAAGTTATTAAGAGAAAACTCGTAAAAAATACTGCATAATCATTTAAAGCGTATAATTTTATTTTTTATAATTTTTTCTTTTGACTAAAAATGAAAAACGAGGATGATATAATTCTTTTTTTATTACTTTTTAACTTCAAATGAAAGAAATTAGGAGAAGAAAATAAAAAGTTAAAGTGCACATGAATAAAGTAATAAGAAAATAATATCAGTAAAGACGTAGTCTTTAAGCTAAGTGGAATGAAAATTTTATAGTCAATAGAATAAGTTTTTTTGTTATTGTATTATACCCAAAATGCCAAAGGAGATTTATGGGCTACAAGGAAGACTTAAGAGGGATATGAATCACATTTTGAAATTTTGAGTAATTTTACACATAATACTCTTTTTAAGACCAATGTTTCATGTACGCAAGAACCCTCAAGATCAGTTTTAGCTCATCCCTCAGCGACTGTTATATGGGAAGTACATGCTCCCTCTCCTTTCTCCTTCTTGGTTTAGTTGGGCCTAGTTGACCCAGGAATCAAATCATATGTGATTTTGCCTATCCTTTTCCTTGTTTCTCTCGTGAAAAACATGACATTTTAAAAAAACATGTAGATAAAATATTGCTATTTTGAGAAGAATTTGAGGTATCACTTCTTGAGACAAGGGGAGTGGCGGGACAAGTGATTTGAATCCCTTTGACCAGTAGTCACATACGGCCCATTCTCTTTTAGGTGGTAAATTTTGTAGATTTAGAAAAATAATGCTTGAAAGCACGAGTTAAAGAAAAAGTGGTATTTTATAATATGACTTTAGAATTATAAAAAAAATTGAATTTAAAATTGTGTTATGAAGTACAATTTTGTTATTTTTTTTAAATGGAATTCGTGTTTTAAAATATAATCTTTGTTATTTTATTTTTTATATGATTTAATTAAATTTGATAAATATAAATATTTAATTTATATATTAAATAAATATTAAAAGAAATTAAAAACAATATATTAATAATATAATAAATAAATTTAAAAAAAATAGACTATCAAAATTTAAATAACTAAAATACAAATAAATTAAAAAAACATACATTATAATTGAAAAAGTATAATTGAAAAAGCATAATTAAAAGATGTATAAATTAAAACGACAAAAATAATTAAAAAATACATTAAAATTAACATATTATATTTTTAGTATTGTAGATTTTTTTCACTGATAATGTAAAGATTGTATCTTGTCAACTTTCTTCTACTATTGCATATTTTAATAAATAATTCAATTTTTTTATGTTTGTTTACGTTTTTATGTATTGTTTCAAATTTTGTTGTATATTAGAAATAATTTATTTTTGTTATCTGTTTACTGTCTTCATAATTTAGTATTTCATTGATTTTTTTAAACAATTGACTCAAAGACCAATTGAATTCAATTATCATTTTTTAGGTAAAAACTTGTATACATAAAATCAAAACCGTATAAAGATTCTTTGATGCTAACATGTTGGAGAGATCAATCAAAATAAAGTATGACTTCCGTGTAATGGGTTGATGAAAGAGGTTGTGGGTTATGGATTCATAAGCATGGTAATTTCTTTTGTTGATTTGATTAGCATACATTATTATATCGATAGAAAATTGAAATTTCCAAGTAAGCATTTGCACTACATGAACATAAGTTAATATAAGAACGATATCATATGTTAGTATACTCTCATCGTTAACATTTGGTTTACGATAATACAACTATATATTTTTTGTAGAATATGCACTTGAAGGTTGTTTCCTAAGGAAGACCTAGAAAGTGCGTATTCTTTGTTTGAGCTCCATGAAGGTACACACTGGTATGAGATTCAAGATCTTAGAAGGCATAATTTAACCATCTGCAAAGACAGCTGCTAGGTAAAAATTTGTAAAATTTTGACAATTGGTGATGTCAAACTCTTTCATCTGAAGATTGTTTAAAAAATGGTAAATCATTCTCATTCTCTAAACAATCTTCAGATATAGGAGTTTGACATCATCGATGGTCAAAATTTTACAAATTCTTACCTAGCAACTGTCTTTACAAATAGTCAAATTATGCACAACAAACAATATGTAAGCTTCTAAAGTCCATTTCTTGAATTATTTTGAATCACATACCAATGTACTTTCATGGAGTTCAAACAAAGATCTTCCTTAGAAGACAACATTCAGGAAGTTGTATTACCATAAACCAAATGTTAATAATAAGAGTATATTAACATATAATATCATTCTTACATTAATTGATATCCATGTAGCGTAGATGCTTGCTTAGAAATCTCAATTTTTGATCGATACAATAATCAATCTGTATGTCATGTTGGTCAGATTAATGGAAGAAATTATCATGTTTCTAAATCCACCTCTCATAACCTCTTCATCAAACCATCAACTCATTACTTTCACAAAAGTCATAATTTATTTTAATGGAACTATGCAATATGCTACACCATAAAAGAATCTCAATACGATTTTAACCTTATGTACACAAGGTTTTACCTAAAGAATAATTGAACACAATTGGTCTTTCAATCAATTATTTCAAAGATCAACTGTTAACAGATAACAAAAATCAACTATCAACTTCTCATACATGGTTGTCAATGATAAACTAGACCCTCACAAATCACACTTTTGGAAAAAAAATCTCAAACAATACATAAAAACATGTCACATGAACCGACAAGGAGAAAAATTAAATTATTTATCAAAACTACAAATATACACCATGCAACAACTAAAGAAAGTCGACAAGATACAAGAGTGAGTATTAGACAAAATAAAATTTACAATATTAAAAATATAATACATCAATTTTAATATATCTTTTTTAATTATTTTCATTTATATCATTTCAATTTTATATATGTCTTTTAATATTTAACGAGGAATTAAATACACTCATATTTAATATTTAATCATATCTTAATTATTTTCAGAAGAGAAATGTCACAAGACATAAAAAATAAATAAAAAGAAAGTTATGAGAATCGTACCTTCCTTCCCACCAATCTTCAGTCACCTCCTTCATCCTCCGATATGTTTCTGACTGCAAATGTTATTTAGAATCATTAGTTTAATCAAATGAACAAACAAAAGTGTTCTTTAAATAAGCACTCCTTACCTGTTTGTCTCGTTTCGGTCCTTTAAATAGGTCAGGATCAGAGGAAAGATCTAAATACAGTATTCTATCACCTGTGCGAACAACACATCTAATCATTACTAGTGACAAATTTAAAACCCGATATCAATACTAAAGCCAAAGCTTCAAGTGCTCACCTGTGTTTATTCTTGATAAAGTGAAGTCAATAATAGATATTATTAAACCATACGTTTTGACTAACATCTTCCTGCCATCGAGAGTGAACTGCAACGTTTCAGAATCACTTCGGCCCACAAGTATATTTCCCCTGGTCAATTGAATATTCATAAATTAGTAATCGAAAAAATACAATGACAGCATAGCTTATGCCTCTGCATGATGATGACCCACCAGTGGAGATCTCGGTGTTCAAATTCAAACGCAGACTCAGCCACAGCAAGCCCAGCCGTAACCTGTATTTTATGACAGAAATTTACCTAAAGTTAATAACTTGTCAAGCTTCAAGCACTCGGGTGTAATCATAACACGTATAACCTACCTGAGCCAGTAAGGCCCTTGCCTCATCAAAATTCAGGAGTGCAAAACCTTCAAGATCCTTGCCACCATGTTCTTGTACGAAGACCACGTAACACTAAATGTAATTATAAATTAGTATCTAATTCTTGTCTTGATTTCTACGAAAGTATGGATTGCTCATTTGATGTAAATAAATATAGTAAATTATTAAGTAGTAACCAAAGATTATATGAGCTTTCGTCAATATGCTCTCTTATATGCTATCTTCGTTCCTCACTTAAATGCTCTCGTCAATATGAGCTTTTACTAAAAAAAAGATTATTTGTGAAACAAAATTAGCAAGGGTTTGTTGCACGAAAGATGATAGTAGCTTCATAAGCTCATAACCAATCATCACCATTTTATTTCACAGCAATATATCATTGTAAGAAGCATTGTGAAATTTAATTCAGATTATAAATAAGAAATACACGAAAGTTCATCACTGATGACATTAAAAGAGAAAACCTGTTTATCTGGGAACTCTTTTGGATGATCATTCTCTGAACCATGCTTAAGATCCCAATCTTCCCACGCTCGAATTAGTGCCGCATCATAAGGGCCCTGACATACTCTAAATCTATCACACAAGACAGAACCATAGATAGATGAGACACTAGTACTTAGCCCCAACATGAGTAAAAATTTAAATTCGAAAATAGCTATTTCAATCTAGGGTTAATGGCAATGATCCTACTAATCATTTGTGTTTCTACTTTCTACGATGCTACAATGGTAAGCACAAAACCAAATGTTTCAAAAACTATTGTTTGTTAGAACTAAGGTTTTAAAAACAGTCCGCGACCACAATTTAAACTGCATCTCAAGACTGTTAGGTTGTCCACGACCATCTGTATGTAGTTTCCCACAGTATCAAGTTACGAAATGAAACCTCAACCGCAATTTAAAACAACCTTCAACTTGGTGGAAGAATAGGAAATCAAAATTTTGTTCTCTGGGAAAATATTTTTTGCCCGCACCTTAATATTATTTAAGTCAGATACTTACTCTATGCAATCTATAAATGCGCGGCATAAATTATCAGAAGCTCCTTCTTTTCCTCTCAATAAATTGAGAGTTTTGCAAAGAAGCACCTCCTCCAGCAATTCTTCAGATCTCTGTAGAACATAGAGCAAACAATTCATTAACTTCACAATATTTTGGTCCGTGAACACAGCATCCCAATCAATTCAATTAGATTTAAGAAGGTAAATTATCAACTAGTTCATCAAATATTCCGATCTTAGCAGGGAAAACGGGACTATTACATTTGCAGAATATAACTATTTGGAACAGAAATAATAGTATCGAAATATATCATAGAGTATAAATGCGACTGTTACCTTTTGTATTTCCCCATTCACTCTGAAGTCCCCGTCAAACGGGACTATTTTGCAGACATAATTATTAACCTTGAAGGCTTCTCCAAATGTTCCTTCACCAACTTTCACAATAGTTTTTGAGCCACTGGAGAAAGAAAAATTGCATTCCTATGAACATAAGGACACTGAACCATAATTCAAAATCCCTTGGAATGTTTGTCAAAATGTCATGGCTGCACTATTCACTACAGCAAAAGACATTTCAGAATAAAAAATTACAGAAGTAGTTTTTGTATATACTCGATGCAAGCTTACTTACGTTACTTGATTTCTATGGGTTTGAACTTTCAAATTAGAAAGGGGCAATTATGCCCCAAAAAAATTAGAATGCATCTACTTGCCTTTTGCTCTCCTGTATTTATTTTTTGTTTCAATTTTTTAGTAACAAAAATATCACCTTATTCTTAAATATTTGTGCAGAAAACACTGAAAACAACTTTTTGTTTTATCAGTTTCCTGTACGAAGTCTTTAAAAATAGGAAACAAATTTAGAACAATGTGACATTTTTGTACTTAAAAAGTGAAAACAGAATAAAAAAACGCAGATAAATGTCCCCTTAGTTTTCAACCTCACACCATGAACCTTGGATCATCCCTAGCACAAACAAGTTAATGTCAGGAAAAAATATACAAATTCAGATTTATAACGCAAGTCCCTTGTGATCTTGAAGAAAAAACATTATCTATTTCCGGTTTAACAGCTAATGTGAGATTACAACACTGTAATGTGTATAAAGGGGAGAAAAATCATTTAACATCAAATTAACGTCTTAACTCACAATCCAATACTAATTGCAGACAAAATTGGAACGCACACTAAAAAACAATACCAATACCAAAAGCAGGAAAAAAAAACCATAATAAAACAACCAAATAAGTAGGTAGCATGGGAAGTAGAAACAGTGCGTTGCAAACAACAAATTAATATATGGATGCAAGTAGAAATTAAAATGCTTTCAAAATCCACAAACATAAACCAAGATAGCATGTTACTAGAAAATAAGTAACAATCAAATACCTAGAGAAGATATCTTGTAACAGTGAAGGCGCGGACTGTCCACAGATTGATAATAAGGCGGAAAATGGATTAATGTGGTCATCGTCAATCGAAGACGACGTTGATGCCAGAGAAAGTTTCTTAACAGCAGCATTAATATCTTCACATCCTTCTCCACTTTGAGCAAACAGCATCTTTTCATTTGTTTGCATATGAATGTCATTTTTACTAGAAGTTTTCCTGTCTCCAGTTTTAATGGTTTGCAGTAGTGAATTGCTTTTCTCAGTTAGATCCAATGTTCTCAATTCAGGAGTACTGAAATCAATATCTTGAATAGCTTCCAAACGCGTGGATGAAGTATCTAGTATCTTGGACAGTGTGCTAGAGGGACCGTAGGTGGGGTTTAACCTTCTAGAGTGTAACCATTTCTCTAATCTGGAGCATACTGTTGGCATTGGTCCCTCTTGTGTCATATCACCTATGATCCATGTGTTTTTCTTGGGTGAGGGGCTTTCCTCCAACAACTCAAAAGCATCAACCTCTTCAAAGTACAACCTCTCCTTCTCAACGTTTGGAGGTTTCACAAGCTTCCCCTATGCACACCAAACACACACACAGATAACAAACAAACAATTCAAATCTCCTAAAACCTCACAGATATTCTCCTTCATAGTAATCCTGTTCGAGGTATTGCAAAACAGTAAATGTGGATATTCTAACAGAGTTTCAAACCTTGGTTTTGTCAGATCAAACTCTAAGATGTTCATTTTAATATCTTTTATTGCTATTGTTAAAAATGACAATAATTTTGCATTTCCAAAAAATGCAAAATACAAGACATTGAGTAACATAGTGTCATAACAAAAACATACTTTGGGAAGGGCGGGTTTTCCTTTTCTTTTGTCCTTCTTTAACTGAGGCTGGTAAACCATACAAGCACCAACGGCAATACTAGTCCTCCCTCTGTCAAAAACGATTAATGGAAAATAAGACGTAACCCATAATCCGAAAGCAACTACTTGAGGACAATACAAACCTGATGGAAAGCGAACGATTCCAACTGACTCGCTTGTTAGGATCCAAACTGGGCCGAGTGGGACGCGGCAGGGCAGCATCGGAAGGATTTCTGGCAAATCGATCGAAAAGGAAAACAATTAAAAAATGAAAATGGGAAAAGAGTAAAATAATGGAATGAAGAAGATGAAGGTACGAGTTGGGATGGTTGCGGGGGTTGCGAGGGTGTCTTCTCCGGTAAACGACTTCGATTCGTTGGGGGTGGGGGGATTCAGTGGCGACGATTTCTGACCAGAGATGAAGTGGAGAAGGAGGTGCATTTGAATTTGAAGGGAAACACGTGCCCTTAACTGCTTCGGAATTGGTACTCATGCTTCTTCTGCTTCTACTTTTCCTTCACTTCACTCACTTCACTCCTTCACTCATGAATTGAATTGAATTGAATCGTTCCCAGTTTAAAAACAACGTCTGGCGGGAACCCTAAGGGTAGCCCATACAAAATAAATGTGAGATTCATTTTACAAATGGACTATAATTTTTTACATAATAAATTCATAATAATACAATTATAATTTTTTTAAAGTAATATTCACATATTAAAAGTAATACAATTACAATGTTTTAAGCAACGGTCGGGCCTAAAAAATTTCCACTAGGCCCTTGGGCGGATCCGGCCCAATAGAAATGCTTACTTCTAACTTTTGTTTGAGATTTTCGTTTAGTAACTGTGAAAAAAAAAAATTTAAAAATTCAGTCATTAGTGTTGATAAATAGTAGGTGATAATTAATTAAGTACTTTTAATATATATAATAAATTTTTAAAAATTTCTCTTGATAAAGTAAAATCTATCACATTGGTCGTTGACAAGACAAACTAAAACTTCTAATTCAGGTTAACTATAACAAATCAATCAATCATATAATTTTTAACATTTAACGAGTAAAACACAAAATAAATCTAATTGAGTTAAAATGTTTAATTCTGTCACAACCAAACTAATTAATAGAAGTTATCCATCATTTCACAAAATTAATTGATAATAAAATGACATTCACTTAAAATTAAAACATAAAGAAAGCAAAATACTTGTGTTACGAATGACTTGTTCACGTGATGTTATAGTCATTAATTATGGTGTTATTGATATGATGCGTATGAAACGCAACGCTGATGGCAACATTGATTTGTGTCCCTCTGACGGCCACCGTGAATAAATTGAGTTGCAGAAAATTTTGTGAAATCCGTGTTGAGTTGAGGGTTGCATCATGAATGATGACAAAGATGCATAATTTGATTAGGTCAATTAATTGGATACTATCACCTACCATATATATTGCAGGTACTTTAAATAAAGTAGCATTAACCCCATAATAATGTGCTTAATTGGAGAGCCCTATGTTAAGCATTCGTGTCTACATTGACATGCTTGGCCTGGTTGTTTCTGGAATAATAAACATTCAATAATTTCACAATACACACATGACAAAATTCTTGGAGCAATTCAGACCATTCAACACCAATCTTCTTTCATCATTCATGTCATTTCATCACTCAAGAGACAATTATGCAGTTTCGGATATATATTTCTATACCACACAAAAAAAATGGTATTCCAATATAATTCAGTGCTAGTTTTGCCCATAACAACCCCAACATATGATTTTGGTGAAGACTAATTCAATGCACAATTTGCTTCAGATTGAGCATTGATGCATTTCAAATCAAATTTGTTAGGGTATCTTTTTCAATTCAAAGTACTTTCCATACCATCCAACCCACTTTCCTTCCTTAGTTCATCATATAGTTTTGTTATGATTATTCCTTTTCTTTTCTTGTAACTTTCTTGCTTTGTTAAAAAATTCATAAAATTTACGATTTCATTACTGTGCTTTTTATTAGAACGTTTATTAAATAACTGATTTTAAAAAAGTATTGTAATATTTTTTTCTATCAGTAAAAATATATAATAATTAAAAAAACTAGGATTTTAACTTCTATAGACATAAGATTGAATATAAATTAGAGTTATATTTTCATAAATATTCTCATCTTTTTAGACTGATTTTGAAAAGGTTAAATTATGTTGAAAATCTCAATTTTAATTTTAATATGATATAAAAATTGATTCTAAATTTATTATGAGATCAAATGTATTGTCATGTTCCATATTCAAGTCTTAAGTATGAGGAGTTTGTTTTTGTTGGGAAGTCACTTTAATTGTAATAGCCATAATATGCCCTAATTTTTATAAGTTGCTTGTCATTGTCTACAGTACAAAGTGAGATTATATATATATATATATATATATATATATATATAATTGCTTAGAATATAGTAATTATAAACTAAAAATAAGATCTCACATCAAATTAAAATAAAAATTTAAAAAAGTCTCAAATCAAATTAATTAAGACTTCAATTCCATGTTAACATACCAAATTGCCTCATTTATAGGTGTATAATCTTATAATAATTAGCAACAAACAGTAAATTGAGGGATTCTGTTCAAAAGTTCCTCCTACATGTAATCATGCAAAACAAAGACTACCTTGACACACTAGAAGCCTTGTAAGTAAGTTCAAGGAGCCTAAGATACCGTCACATTCCAATTCAATATATTTACTTTAAAAAAATCTATTATAAGTTTAACTCAATTTCAAAATCTTTCCCTCACGTTACGTTAAAAAGTTATTCTCAATTCGAATTCGAATGTAATAGTTAACCAGCGATCTAATTTAGATTTAATAATTTTATTAACAATTAAGATTTTTTAAACTATTTTCAACTCGAACCTGACTGTTAACAGGTAAATCAATTTAGGTTTAACAACTTTATTAACAAATCAAGACTCCTTAAACTATTCTCAACTCGAACGTGACGGTTAACAGGTGAATCAATTTAGGTCTAATAATTTTGTTAACAATTAGGATTCCTCAAACCATGTAGAAGGGAATCATAATCTATTAACAGGTGGTCCAATTTAAATCTAATAACCTGTCAACCAAGGTTTAGTATAAACAAGTGACTGAATCTAGGCCCAACAATCTTGTTAACCAGACTTTGATATTATATAAAAAGTTATTATGAGTCTAACTCACCCCAAAATCGATTCAGAAAGTGAAATTTACACTTCATTTATATATTATAATTCGACCTCATTTTTATTCAACATGGATGTTCCTAAACAATCTATCTCATCACCTTTGACATATAATTTGAGTGTTAAACTTGCAAAAGAATTCCTCAAAAAGTTATAGAATCCACAAGGGATCTTTCTCCCTTCATCTGTTAGAACATTTTTTTTTTATATATATGTGGTGTTTAACAATCTTTTCTTGTATATATGTAGGTGTATTATCTGTATATGTTTTTGCTTGTAAAGTAAAGTTTGGTGGCATGACTAAGATGTTGAGGTGGACAATTAGTTTGGTTCTTTGACCATAGAATGATTATGGACCACAAATTCTGGGAGTGAAAGAATTTAAGACCTTCTTCAACCTATCAACCCAACATTTAACTCTGGAGTTAGTTCAGAAGGTACACAGAAATAGAAGTGATCCATATTTGGGTGGCACCTTGTAATTTAGAGTACCTATGATTCTATATATTTCCACCTACCTGCTCTTCCTTTTCCCTGTAACCACTTTCATTGTGTAGATTGGATTAGGGCAGGCACATAACAAATGGTGGTGAGGTATATCATGATTGGTCGTTATGCACAGAACAAATAATGTTCCTTGTCTTGTCTTTCATGTACTGGAATGTAACCACTTCTGGGTCAAGCCTACCCTCTACCCTTAAGTTTGTGTCTGCATCATTTTATATTGAACTTTCGGTATCAGTCAATGTATTAAGCCATGCTGCACAACAATTGATTCATTCCTCTTTCTGGTTATTGTTTATATGTCTAATAATAACATCTAATCGCTAACTACACTTACAAAGGAATGTTATTTGCATAATTATTGTTTTCATGGATTAATACACATTCTGTCTTATGATTTAATTATGGTGGGATAGTAGGATATGATGTATTGAAAATATATATATATATATATATATATTTTTTTTTTAAAAAATATCACGTTAACTAAAAATGAAATTGAATTATAATATATAATATCAAATTCTGAATTAATTTTAAGAATGAATTAAATTTATAATTATTTTTTACAGAATAACAAGAATTATCTTAACAAAATTTTTTAGTCTAAATTTTAAAATAATTATTTTTTATATTTTTTAAATATTAATGTTTTGAAATTTGGAATAGTTTACAAAATTTAATATGATTTAAACAGTGTTGGTTTTCGTCCGCTACGTTTTGATAAAGGAAAAGAGATGAGAGAATGGTAAGATATGAAAAATTAATAATTTAATATTTTCTTTTGGTTGAAAGAAAAAGAAAGAAGAGGAAAAATATCTTAAAAAACAAATTTTTAAATTCTTTCTTTTTTATTCTGTCTTTAATTTAATTTAAAAAAATTAAATGCAGAACAAATCTGTTTACAAATAGAATGAATTATTGAATTTATGGTTAGAAACATGGGAATATGGGTGTTTCCTTTGTAAGTCCATGTTTTTGTTCGCAAACATCATCAATCCTTGAAAATTGATGTGCATTTCCATTTGGTGCTTGCTTTATAAGGAGACTTTAAGTTTTTATGGTTATTAATAGATACATGTATTTATTTCATAATTGATTAATTAAATTTTATTTTTTAAATATATTAAATTAATATTTAATGATATTAAATTCATACATTCAGGAAATATATTATCTTTTTTAATGACTCTATATTATTTAATGTATGACAATGTTTAATTTATATATATGTATCTTCTTTTTTTAAAATTCAATTTTATACCTATAATATTGATTTTCATACCATGGTAATTCGTTAATGGATAATGATAAATCCCATATTTTAATCACATTAAAAAAGTAAAATACTAGCATTTACCTGTTTAGAGTTGAATATAGCCATGTTAAGATGCATTTAATGATTTAATTATTTTTTTATTAACTCTTTTTTTATTCATTGTTTTCCCACATTGTGACTGTTTGATATCTGTTAAAGGTGTTAATAAATACTTATCCTATTGTAATCACACAAAAAAAGCCATTCATATACTTTATTAAAAAAATCGTTCATAATTGTTGTATTGCACAATTATTTTTAGATTCAGGAAAAACTATAAAAAATATATATATTTATATCTTTAATTGAAAATATTTCTACTATTTTAATTGAAATTATAATAAGAGATAAAAAAATTAAAATATAAAAAATATAAAAATAATTTATTTAAATTAGGATAATATTATTTTTATGATAAGTCATAAGTAATTAAATTTAAATATTACTCCTTCAATTTAATTGTAAAAGTCGTTTAATTTTGTTTGGAAATATCAAGAAAATATATATATATATATATATATATATATATATATATTTTAATTTTACATCATGGCAAACATAAATATGTAAACTAATTAAAATCTAAATTAATAATAAAGATATAAAGGAGAAATGAGTGATTAATATTAAGTTTTTAACTCTAAAAAGATACTTAAATAGAAATAAAAATATTTGAAAAAGGAAAATATAATTGAGAGAAAAAAACTTAAATATAAGATTATAGTAAGTTTTATCCTCTAATTATATTTAGACTTATATTTTAATAATATACAATGTGTTATATTTAATTGGATGCATAATATTAATATAAAATTCTAATTATGACTGGAAAACAATACCTACACTATTTTTTGTGTAAAGTTTTATTCTTAAAAATTAAAAAATAAACTAAATACTGAATATAAAACAAATTTCATCTTTAAAGAACAAAAAAATGTTATTTTTATTTTCTTCCTCTATTAGTTTCCTCAAAGATTAAAATTATCATTCAGGTTAGGTTTAGTTAAAGGGATTTGTTTCCAAAAAAATTTAAAATTTGAACATTATTAAAAGATGCATTTATGTTCGATGTCTAACAATATCTTAACTATAATTTTATTTAAGAAAACATATGTGAAAGAAATGAATAAAAAGACATGAATGTGTGATAAATTGAGGAGGGTGGAAGAGAAAAATAGGAAAAGAAAAGATAAAAATTGGATAGAAGTTGATGTTGATGGATAGTAAATTTAAAGTTGGCTCTGCATCTTATCAAATCAAGGAAAGGAAAGAGAAAAGGTGAAGAAAAAGGAATGAAATTAAATTAGTTAGCGATAATGAGTCACGTTCATGAAATGGGCAAGATGGAGAAGCATACCTTTGTTTTGTGTTTCTCCGTACTTGCATTACATTAGAGATTTTTCATGTTAGAAAAAAAAAAAAAATGGATGTTTGTTTATATGCATGCGTTGGAAGGCATCTATTCCAAAACTCATCACCTACCACTGATAACTCCACCCCTTCCTCTTTATCATCACTCACATTTCCCTTCATCTCCTTCTTACCCGACCACCTTTCTCTCTGTTCTTCAGATAGCTCCACTCCAACTTAGATTCACTCTCACATTTTCCACATATATATGGGAATAGGATTCTTGCTTATACAGACATACTTGCTTTTGCTGACACCCCAATATTCGGAGGCCTCAAAGATCTCGCCTTTTGAGTTTGTTCTCTTGTTTGAACCTCTTAGTTTGTGACGGGGCTGTTTCAAAGATCTGGGATTTGAGGCTTCTCACTTGTTCTTCTGAATGAGTACTGATAAGAGTGAGATTATGATATGAGTTATTTAGGTTGTTGGTGTTTTAGCTCTTTAATTTGAGTTACTTTCAATCTCATGTTTCTGTTTCCTGGTTTCTTTTCCTTCCAATTTTATGATGAACGTTTGCTGTTGTGGTAATTGATTGATAATGTCTTTTTGTTGCATATTGTAGGAATCCAGGATTTCTGAGAAATGGGGTCTGGTCTTAATGCTGAATTATCGAAGAAAACTCCCATTTTTGGTCTCAAAGTTTGGGAAATAATTGGAATTGTAGTTGGTTTGTCTATAATAGTTATTCTTTCTGTGGTCTCACTTTGCCTCACGTCAAAGAAGAAATCTAGAAAAGAGAAAGACAGGATTCCCCTTAGTCAAATACCAACTGTCTCAAAGGAAATCAAGGAAGTGCGGGTTGAACAAGTGTCAACTAATGCATTTTCTCCTCGTGATGGAATACTTCTTACAATTCAGGACAAGTCCAGTGACAAGGAATCAAACCATGTCATGGTTCATTTAGGTGTGGGGAAGATAAAGAATGGGAATAGCAGCACTCACTCAGATTCATTTCGTTGCATACAGAAAGATGGAAGTGGTTCACACTCACAGTCAGGAGAAGAAGGTAGCTCTGGCACGTTTACAGTGTACAAGCAATCTTCTTCGCACCCTATAACAGCTCCCTCACCTCTATCTGGCCTTCCGGAATTCTCTCACTTGGGTTGGGGTCACTGGTTTACCTTGAGGGATCTTGAACTTGCCACAAACCGTTTTTGCAAAGAAAATATCCTTGGTGAAGGTGGTTATGGAGTGGTTTATAGGGGGCAGTTGGTCAATGGAACTCCAGTGGCAGTTAAAAAGATACTCAATAACATGTGAGTTCCAGTACAATGTCCAATTTTCCACTGTAGATACCTTAGTTGCTTTGCTTTTATTCCTTCTCTGTTCAGCTGAAATTAAACTCTTTAAGATTTTTGGTGTAGCAGTGGTCAAGCAGAGAAAGAATTTAGAGTGGAAGTTGAAGCTATTGGCCATGTACGACACAAAAACTTGGTTCGCCTTTTGGGATACTGCATTGAGGGAACTCACAGGTATCACAATTCTCAAGTACAGTATTATCATCTCAACATTTATGATTTCTTATGACCAAAGTTGTCAAACTCTCGAATAAACTCTTAGACTCTTACAATTGTACAATTATAGGTAACCAAAACGAGCTAACTCGTCAAACTATTTTCTGGATAAAGTCAAGTAGACTATATAAACTTGAGTCAGTGAGTGAGTCGACCAGTTTGTAATCGAATACATTTTTTTCCCTTCTCCTCCGCATTGATCCCACAGTAAACGTGTTTTACCAAGACTCAATTGATTTGAAGAAATTAACTCTTTTGAAATTTTTTTACTTTAGTATCTATTTATATATGATTAGGTCATTTATGTAGTTTGTTCTTATTTAGTACAACGTACCATCATGGTTTCTTATTGTGGTTTGCCGATTTTCTCTACTACCAAATTCAAATGTGGAATTAGTATTATATTATGCATATTTTATTTATTTATAGGTTTTTAGTATTATTTTTTATATTGAGTAAACTCTTGCATGTTTATGAAACTCTACAATTTTATGTAAACTTTTTTGAGTTTGACAACCGTGCATATCACATTATAACCTGTTTAGCTGAATTAAATAATGTTTGCCAGAATAATGTGAATGGCGTGTTTATTAATCTGCTACTTGGTTGTTGGTGAGGTTGATCTCATGTTCACTGAAACATATTTCTCCTATTGTGATATATTTGCAGGATGTTAGTTTATGAGTATGTCAATAATGGAAACTTAGAGCAATGGCTTCATGGAGCTATGCGCCACCACGGATACCTTACCTGGGAAGCACGTATCAAGATTTTGCTTGGCACAGCCAAAGCGTGAGCGTCTGCATCACTATGTTACTTCTATTTTTTCATAGTCCTCATATAAAGCAATTTACTTGTTTCAGGCTAGCATATTTGCATGAAGCAATTGAGCCAAAGGTGGTACACCGTGATGTCAAGTCAAGCAACATATTAATTGATGATGATTTCAATGCCAAGGTTTCTGATTTTGGCCTGGCAAAGTTATTGGGAGCTGGGAAGAGTTATGTCACCACAAGAGTTATGGGAACTTTTGGGTCAGTAATTTTGCGCTTTACTGAAGTTTTCCCATACTCAGTATTGTTATTTTTGTAAGAAAAACTATTCTTATTTTCTTTATTGCTATAAATATTTCACAGATACGTGGCTCCTGAATATGCAAATACTGGCCTTCTAAATGAGAAGAGTGATGTTTATAGCTTTGGTGTTTTGCTATTGGAAGGAATTACTGGAAGAGATCCAGTCAACTATGGTCGACCATCAAATGAAGTGAGTAAACTTACTTTTCTCTTGGGAAAAATCCAGCTTTCAGCACGTGTGCACTGTGTGTTTTTCAAGCAATTCACCATATAATCCTATCTACTGGTTCAAATCCAGCTGTAATTTGGGTTCGTTCAGCTAAATTGCGGCACTAAAATACAGTATAGTTGTCTTGTGTATTTGAGGCTAATCTTAACATATGTTATAGCCATTAAATCTAATTATCTTCTCCAACACTAAACGAAGTAAATAATTAGGACATTAAAGAGTGACCCAGTGCATTAGACTTCCTACCTGGTGAAGTTTGGGGAAGGGTAGATGCATGTTACCTTTTGGCCCAGCTGGAGAGGCTGTTTTCAGGATTTGAACCAGTGACTTGGGATTATACTGGGACATTATGCTTAAAAAATATTTGACTAGTTAAATTAAAACAATGATATAGGACTCAAAAGATAATCTTGGCTGTTGAAACAGATAGCAGTAACATTCTCAACAATGTTAGTAACTATCCTTTTTGCATTTTCATTATTGTCATTACTACTTTAAGAGAAATTTTAAGTTATTTCTAGAGAAATGATTTTTTTCATGTTCATTTCGTGTTATCTCTGGGATAAAAAATTGACACTTATTCTTCTTCTTCCATTATTACTATGAAGGAATCCCCTCCTTCAAAGCAAAATCCATTATCCTATCCTTTTGAAGTTTAATCCCAAGCTTGCTCTAACACCTTAAATAGTGTACTTCTCTAAAATTTGGGATGTACTTTTGAAGAATTTAACTACACTGTAAGAGCTCTGGCTTGACACTTGCAATGAATATAAGAGGATTAGTTTGGGTGGAGGGCTATAAATATTCCTCACTTCAACAACTTTTACTCGATTTTTAGCAAGAATTGTGTGTTCTTTTTAACTTATTTCTACATGACAGGTTCTGATCAAGTGCTTTTAACTTGACTACACCAATTATCTGCATTGCTTTCAGGTGAACCTGGTTGATTGGCTGAAGATGATGGTTGGAAATAGGAGATCGGAAGAAGTGGTGGATCCCAACATTGAGGTGAAGCCATCCACTAGAGCTTTAAAACGGACTCTCTTAACTGCTTTAAGATGTGTAGATCCAGATTCTGAGAAAAGGCCCAAGATGGGCCAAGTCGTTCGTATGCTGGAATCAGAGGAATACCCTTTACCAAGAGAGGTTTGTTTTTTCCCATTGTCATGATTTAAGTCCTCAAACTCTTGCTATCTCCACTCTACTTTCATGAATACATGCAATATTGCACATTTTTCTTTTCCCTTTTAGCCTTGTGTTATCTATAGTCAAAATCAACAAAAACTAACTAATTATAATTTTGAATTCACATTAGATGCATGTTTACATGTTCCAATTTTATTGGTTGCATGAATGTTCAGGACCGAAGACACCGAAGAAGAAATCAAGGGGGTAGTGGAGAAATGGACTCCCAGAAGGAATATTCTGACACAGACAGGAGTGAGATTCAGGATTCCAGAGAAGAGAGAAGAGGGTGACAACACAAATGACCTTAAGATGGATTCTTATTCAGAATTTGGAGGGATGTATAAAGTGAAAGTGGTAGCTTCTTTTTTATTTTCTTCCATAGCTTTTTAGATTCTTGGATTTTTGGATACCTATGATGGGCATTGCAGAGGGGCTGGTACCGCTGGAGATATTTTTAATTTTAATATTTGTTTTGCCATGCATAATGCATTGGTCAGTTCTTGGTGTCCCTTTGTTTGTTTGTAGGATAGATATTGTTTGTGTATGAAGGTGGATGCTATTTCTAAGATAAGAGAACCCATAATACTGGGGTGTGTACAGAATTTTATATCTTTCTCAACTGCATCCACAAGGTTTGATCATAAGACCTTGCTTAAAGATGTCAAGTTCAATAACTTATTGGTGCATTTTAGTGTGCATTACTTATAGAATAAATGTTCTTTATATAAAAAATAATTATATGATTCTAAATTTTGTCTACAGTGTACTTTTATTTCTTTGAATAGAAAATATGCTTTATATTTTAAATATATTAAATGTTAAATATATTTAATTTTTTATAAAGTAGTTGGAAGATCTATAAGAGGATACACAGGAGAATATTATATTACTCTAAAAGAATGTCTTCAAATTTTATTATTAACATTTTTTTTATAAAGTTATTGAAATTCAATTTAGGGATAGAAATAAAAAGATATAGAATAAAAAGGATAGGTGGTTTAAAAGTTTAATCATGCAGATAAATATAAATCCATCATAGTTTGATATGTTAGAAAGAAAAAAAGAATCAGTTAATTCCAGTGCTAAAATGTCTAACAGTAACATAGGGAATAGAAAAATTAAGGTTAGGTATTGCAATTTATTGGTATAAGAATATACATGAAGGAAAACAATACTAATTTAAATTGTTCTTTTTTTGCCAATATGTTGGGTTCATCCATATAGATACCCTAAAAAAATGTAATCGATTTTATAACCAAAGACAAGAGTATATATGTCGAACCTCAGCAGGGGCAATCCTTAACAGAACATTGGATTTGTTGTGTTTGAGCATCAACGTCAATCCATATAAATACAAAATGTTTGATGGTCCCTATTTTTACTAATTCAATTATTCTGTCATGTCTGAACATATTGTGACATACAAACTATAATATATTGTGCAAAATACATAAGTAATTTGCAATTCCAATCTGTCGTATAAAAAAATTATTTCATCTGAAACAGGTTTTGTATGTGAAAAAGCTAAGAAGAATGTTACTTCCCTTTTTCAGTTGTTACTCCTTTGATATTTTGTTTCTTAATGAGGATTTGTACAAGCAATACTCGAAACCAACACTTTTCTCTTTTTAATTGGATTCCCTATTTTTGAGGAACAAGAGCAAATTTGAGTTCCTCTCCTGTCGTGTCAATTAGATTACAGACTATGAACAAGAGAGAAGAGTTATAATAATTAGTAGAAAGTAATCACAGTGATAGTTGATTTTCAAACATAATATTTAACAGTCCCTTATATTTTCCAAATACTCGGCTACATATGTTTTTGGATGGGGTAAAGAAGCAACAGAGTGAAGATGGAGAAGGTAAAACAAGACCCAAAAGAAAAGGCAAAAACAAATTATAACTCTGGCAAGAAAGTAGCTAAAGAACGGAACCAACACATCATAACTCTCATGGCAAACCAAAAAACCTTACTCCTGGGGCTTCTCCCATTTGAGAGGCTTCACCACCTCCCAGGTGAAGTCAGTGTCCTCTCTTCCAAAGTGACCATAAGCAGCAGTTTTCAAGAACCTTCCATTTCCACCCCTTTTGAGGTCCAAATTAATGGAAATCATTCCAGGCTTGAAGTCAAAATTTTCCTTCACAATCTTCAGAATCTCCTTGTCTGGAATCTTTCCAGTCCCATAAGTGTCAACAAACACTGATAAGGGGTCAGGAACACCAATTGCATATGAAATTTGTACAAGGCTCCTTCTAGCAAGACCATTAGCCACAATGCTCTTTGCAGCCTGCCTAGCAATATAGGCTCCACTCCTATCAACCTTGGTGGGATCCTTCCCAGAGAAGGCACCCCCACCATGAGCTCCCCAACCACCGTATGTGTCAATGATGATTTTGCGCCCTGTGAGACCGGCATCTCCATGAGGACCACCAATGACAAACCGGCCTGATGGATTGAGATGGAAAATGGTCTTCTCATCTAAGTACTTCTCAGGTATAACAGGCTTAATAACATGTTCTTTGAGATCAGCAGCAATCTCATCATTGGTAACAGTTTCATCATGCTGAGTTGAAATTAGGACAGTGTGGACACGAACTGGGATCATAGCACCATTGTCAGTGTAATATTCCACTGTAACTTGGGTTTTTCCATCAGGTCTTAACCAGGTGCATGTACCATTCTTGCGCACTTCGGTGAGGCGAGCACCGAGCTTGGTTGCAAGGACATGGCTGAGAGGCATAAGCTCAGGTGTTTCATCTGTGGCATAGCCAAACATGTGGCCCTGATCACCAGCACCTATCTCCTCAGGTTGCTTGGTGAGGTGGCCATGGACTCCTTGAGCAATATCTGGGCTTTGTTGTTCCAGATAGACCAGCACCTTGCAATTGTCAGCATCAAGACCAACATCATTAGACACAAAGCCTATAGAACGACATGTGTCGCGTACAATCTTCTCATAGTCTACATTGGCCTTAGTTGTGATCTCTCCGAACACCATGACCAGGTTGGTCTTGGTGCAGGTCTCACAGGCAACCTTGCTCTCTGGATCTTGCTCCAGGCAGGCATCAAGCACTGCATCAGAAATTTGATCACAAAGCTTGTCAGGGTGACCCTCATTCACTGACTCAGAAGTGAACAAAAAGGTATCCATTCTCCCAAGTGCTGAGCTACAAGAAACCAAAATAAAGGTTAAAAATATAACCACAATTGCTTCTAAGACACAAAGGGATGATTTAAAATTACAACAGATCCTTCTTATTAAAATTACCCGGCCCACAGCAAAAGGAAAAAGGAAAGTTTCACCTGAATAAGCATAGAGAAAATTTATTCTAGGAAGTGTAAAGAAACCCTGTCCTTATATCCTAAAAGAATAAAGATGTATTCTTCACATTCCAGAAAAGAAAAAGCATTTCACCCTCGTAGAAAAAGAAACAAGGAGATATAAAACAAGATATTCTCAAAATTGGTAGGGAGCACCAAAATACAGTGGATCACCAACTGGTTTAGTTTACTTAAAAAAATCAACTTTACAAATTCACAAAATGCCCAGTTATGCAAGTAAAGAGAAAGATCCCTCAATCATCATCTTCAATTGGAGCAATTGAAGAAAAATCACAGTAAAACCTCTGGAAATTTTGTAGCTTTTTCAATTCTTTCCATTATAAAAGAATCACAAATTATAACAAAATTAGGCCACCGCAAATTAGAATTTCATAACAAAGAATTCAATCATGCATAAATAGAATAGAATAACGTGTTGCCAACATGCAAATAATTAAAGTGACAGAAAATGAGAAGAGT
The DNA here is from genome assembly GCA_016859785.1 of Macrotyloma uniflorum. Lineage (NCBI taxonomy): Eukaryota > Viridiplantae > Streptophyta > Magnoliopsida > Fabales > Fabaceae > Macrotyloma > Macrotyloma uniflorum. The sequence continues at coordinate 2,983,206 of BDMB01000004.1, forward strand.
AACAAGTAGGGACAGCAACAAAAAAAACACAAACCTAAATGAAATTTTTACACTACAGAATATAGATAGAGTCAAGAGGGTATCAACTCTAAACTCCTTTCAGGTTTAGCCAAATTTCTTGCCACTCCTATGCCGTGGATTTAGGTTGGCATTTATAGAGACTGACCGTATGGATTAGGATCCCTGAGCAACTATCCATCATACCTTGTAAGTTATTAAGTTTTGCTGTCTACTACAATGTATTGACACTTGTCCCACAAAACCCTTAGGACAGTTAAAAAAACTATTCAATATTTTTAGTTTTTAAAATTTAATTTTGTTTTGCTTATTTCTAAAATAAAATAGCTTAAAATGTAATTTTCCTCCTTCTCTAAACCTTTGATTATGTGTACTTTTTATTGACGTAATAATCAATTTAACATTACATCTTCTATATTTATGTATGTCTGAAAATAATTTATCAAATAGGTGTGATAAATAGATGAAAAAGATAAAAGTGAAACATTTTAAAGTTTTAAAGAGATAAATTTATATAGAAGTTAGGTAAAGAGTTAAAATTATATTTTAACCATAAAAATAAAAGAATATGATTCTTTAAAAGTTATAATTGTAACAAAAATAGAAAAAGGATGGCACTAGTGGGTTATTTATGACTAGTGAATGACGTGTCGGATGAAAGGATTGAAAGGTGTTTACTTATATGTTTACCAACCTTGACTTGAGTGTGGTATCAAGTTCTTACAAGAAATATACTATTTTAATATGAATTTTTCTTAATTTAGAAAAAAAAACTAAAAATACATTTGAACTTAATTTTTTAAAATAAAATAAAGCTTTTATTTTTTTTATTTGTTTTACACAGAAGCTTAGAATTTTAAAAACGTTGTTTTCTATATTCTCTTTTCTCTTTATTTTTTTTCCCTAAATTTATATATAAAAATGAAAAAATGCGGTGAACGTGGATCGAACACGTGACCTTCAGATCTTCAGTCTGACGCTCTCCCAACTGAGCTATCCCCACAATTTGAAAGCAAAAGTTTTATTAAATTAGTATAATATTAATTGTATTTTGTGGAAATAAAGAGCAAATGAATAAGATAAAGAAACTTGATTAATTTTTGTATGGGATTTAATAAAAGTAAAATGTTTTGTGTTAGTAATAGAGACCCTAAAAGAAGGACGGAAAAAAATAGTAATAATTATAAAAATACTTTCATACAGTCATAAGTCTATTATACCATAAAAACGATAAAAAAACTAAATAAATTCAACAAATATTTTTTTATTAGACTGGATTAAATTTTATATTTAATTTTGAAAATCAATCAAATCCAAAAGCAATTATAGATATGTATATATTTTATTTACAAAATTATGATATCATTCAAATTTATATCTTAATTATTTATATATTTATAAGAATAAGAATATCAATAACTTAAATTATTTTTATGAAAAATATGTTTGATTAAATTGTTTTTAGTAATTTTTTAAGTACATGCATATTAATATAATTATCATGTTGTTGTAAAATTTTTTAATTATATTTTAAATTTATATTGCTACCAGTCATGTAACGAGTCAAATGAAAAAATTTAAATTTTAAACTATTGTATGTTATATTCATTATATATCTTACTATTTTTTCAATATTTTTAAACAAATAAAAGTACGACAATAATGGATTCATTCAAACTATTTTATACTGGATTGTATTTAAATTTTAAATTTATTTGATAAAATGGGTGATAAAATCGATATTTTTTTTCTCAAAATTGATGCAATCCAATCTATAAATATCCTTAGCGCAGGTATAACGCACAACAATATATTTTATAATTTAATTTTCATTTTTATAAAAATAGGATAAAATGTGTTTTGCTTATATTATTTTTTTTCATCTATCACTGTTAGTAATAAGGGTTAAAAATATATATAAATTTTAAAACGAAAAAAATATGTTTAATAAGTACTAAAAAAACATTTTAAATTTTGAAAACAAGAAAATATTTTTAAATTTTAGAGAGATAAAAATAATAATAAACTATTGGATAGTATTTTACCAAAAAAAAAAATTATCAGTATTTTCCTAATATTAATGAGAAGAAATTATACTGTATCCACTCCTTTAATATTTTTTTATTTTGTAATATCACTTTATATTTTTCAGGTAAAACATGATAGTCTCTTATATTTTACCCAAGCTCAAGTTTAAATGATCTAAATGAAGTTTCTTTCTCAATTCAAGTTTCATGAGTGTAAAATGAAATCATATACATACAAAAAATTAAAGGAAACAAAATAAACTGAGAGAAGGATATTAAAGTTATTGTTAAATTATATCTTTTTATAAGTTAAAGTGAAACATCCCATCAAAATGGTCCCGTAGCTCAGTTGGTTAGAGCGTTGGTCTTATGAGCCGAAGGTCGCGGGTTCGAACCCCGCCGGGACCAATTTTTTTGTTTTTGGTCCAAGCCATTTCTCAACTTCTGGCCTTATGATACTATGTCATGAATTAGCTTTAAAAATCTTTGTATTTGCCCCTTATATCAACAAAAGATCAAGAAATAGACACTGCAACACAATCATGGCTCATCAGCACAACCTTCACAAATGATGTAGTAAAGCCACTACCTATGACCCAATTAGCGAAATTTAAGCCACAACAAAGAAAAAGAATATGTGAGCTTTACATCAATTACGACTCTTGCATATTGCAACACCTCCTCCTCATTTGGAGCTCCTATACTCAGCATAGTTGCCAAACTCTGATGCATAGCCTAAATCTCCAACCTAGTAAACAAAATTTATATTATTAACTCACTAGATGACCAACTAAAATAAAACTTCCCCAACAATCAATCACTGTTCGAGGTAGTCCTTAATTCACAATTTTAGCCAGAATTGAAATAAATCCATAAACACATGGAAGCTTACAGTATCAGCATAAATTACACTCGCTCCACCTCCAGCTACCAATGTCCAGATGCGTCCTTTTGGGTTCAATACAGTAAATTTCAACGATGCACTTGTCTGTAATATGAAAAAAAATGTTAAGAATCTCTATATAGCTAAGTTTCACTTATAATTGTTATAACAGGGAAGTATGAATTTTACGAAAACAAAGGTACTGTAAGAACATCATCACTGTAAGGTGATCAATATTAGTTATAGAGGCTACAGATAGCAGACTCTAGAGCTCAACAGTAAATAGATGGGCCACCACTTATTGAGGCGATATTTATCAAGAGATCAGAAACTTTTTTCTAAAATACTGAGAATTCGGATAACATTTTTCTATTTTTTATTGATTTATACGGGTGGTCCAAAATCCTCGTTAGCAACACTATGATTCTATAATTATTAGTTGTTTTTAAGTTAATTCTTATATTTCATCTGTAAGTTGTTGACAAATTTGTATATCACCGAATACTATACGAATCCCTAAAAATACGATATATATTACAATTTACTCAGTAGGTTGAAAGAAAGAAAAAAATTTAACAAATAACAACTAGTTATATGCATTAGATGTTAAATTTCCATGACTGAAAAATTAAAATATTTAATTCTTAATAAAATATCAAAGAATTATACTTGCTGAAGTTCTTGAATGCATCAATGTCATCCAATTCCCCTCGAATATATAGTGGATATGTCTTTTCATTCACCAGTGTAAATGGACTCATCTCAAGAAAACTAACGTTCAGATCTTATGCACTCATCTCAAGAAAACTAACGTTCAGATCTTATGGACAAAATGGGAGTTAAAAAAAGGTTAGACTAGAAATTGTGCATATAAGAGTAGCCATGACAGTTAGCATTTTTAAATTAGTGAAGTATACACAGGAATTCTATCTCGCCTAAAATGGAGTATTTAGAATTTCCCCATATTTTATATAAGTGAAACAGAGCAAACAATATTCTTTATTCTCTTCTACTAGCCATGTACAAGTTAGTAAGTTAAGATAAACGGCTTAAAAGCACATGTTAAAGTTCTAAAGCATTTTCTAATTCTACATTCTGGAGTTCATATCATGCTTTAGGTTCCAAAATAATGAAATGATCTAGTAGTTTTCAAGCTTGTTCATTGCATACCTTGGAAGACAGCAAACACACCCAGTATGAAAAATCCCCTGTTGTACCCCGACTCCGTAAATTAGAGGTAGAATAAGTATTTGTTAGCTGCACAAGCGAGAAAAAAAAAGTTACTAGAAATAAAGAAATAGTGAATGAATATAGAGAAGCATTATCCTAAAGAAATAGAAGTTCAAACAGTTAGTTAATAACACCTTATCCCAATTCTCTTCAAGATCAGTGTCCCCACATTCGGAGAAGCTGATGCTAGAGCCAAGCTTTTCAGAAACAATGGACAAATAATACTCTTGGTCGGTCATGAGGAACAAATGGTTCAACAACGAAAGTAGTTGAAACATAATAGCACTTTTTTCTTCCTTTATTCATCATTTTGCAAATTTAATTCCTCTATTTTTCTTTTAACAAATTTCGATTCCTACAAATTCATCTATTAACTCGACGTCCAATATTTAACATAAATTTGGACGTGGGAGTGTAACATGGTGTCAGCTTAGCATTTGCATTAAATAATATTGAATGTCAGGTTGATAGAACAAAACAAAACTATATTAGTGAAACAATGGCAACAGAGGGGAAAAAAGTACAATCAAACAAAACCAAAGTTGAAATTAAAAAAAGAAAAGAAAAGCAAACCAGAAGAGTTTTCATTTTGAAGAATCACCTCAACACTGAGGCGTGTTTGACGAACTTAGCAACTTCATTCAGCTATGTCCGAATTGAGAGTCATTAAGCCACTCTTTCCGCGTTTCCCGAAGAACATGTCTGGTTTCACGACCAACTTGGTTGCCAACAACCACGGGTGGTCTGTCAAGTCAGCGACCGTTGACTATGTGACCAGCGAAGAATCGAAGCCCGGACGAGACCTGTGAAGTAGGTTATCGATTGAATTGAGGAAACAGCAAGTAAAATAATGAAACCTGAGCAGAAAGGATGTCCATAGAGGTGAGACGTTTGAGTGCACTATATAATAATCACAAAAAAAAAAAAATATAGAGGAAATGATATATTGATATTTTTATAAATAAAATCGAAAAAAAAGTGAATATTCATATATTATTTTCTTAAAAAAAATTATCTTATAATTTATTTTTTATATTAATTAAAATTTATTAAAATAATTATAGGTGAAACTCATTCAAGATACAATAATATCTATATACGTGTGATTTTAATAAATGTATTTGAAAAAAGTGTATCAGGATATAAAATAAAATTCATAAAAAAATAACTGAAAATTAATAATTAAAATTGAAAATTTATAGATATTTTATTATTATTTTTTAAATCGAGCAGTTTAATAAAAAAAATTTAATATCATTTAAAATATCTACAAATTTTAGTATTTTAGAATGTATTTTTAATAAACAATTATACCAAATCACATCATATCATAGTTAATATTTTTAATTTTTATTAATTAGTTAAGTAAAGGTTATTTTAAGGATGATATTAAAAACAAGTTAAATTTTTAATCATTTAAATCATAATTAAAATTATTTTATTAAAAAAATGATACTTTTGATTATTGTATTTTTTTAAATAAACAAAATACATTTTCATTATATATTTCGACAAAGTAGTTTCCGCTGTGTTATGGATCTCAAAGGAATATTTATATAAATAAGAATTAAAAAAAAGTGAAGGGTTTGAAATAGCAATTTGGAGGTGGGCCCTTCTAGAATGTGAATGCTTGGGTCTCTAATCGTCCAGTTAAAACATGGGTCACGAGCCCAAATGATAGTCACACATGTTTCGGTACCGAGGAGCGGTGCCGATCAACCGAAAAAAAAAAGAAAAAGGAAAGAACGGTGAAATTCAATCGTAGTCCCAGTGCTTGCAGGGAAGGTGTTCTCACCACGTTTCTTCTCGTTGTATCAGAACACAAGAGAGGGTCCTCACCTCAGTTTAGTTCAACATAACACTTCGTAATCGTGCGGTGCGGATCAGCCTCTGCGTCTCCGATCCGAATCAACGACTCGGTGAGTCACTCTCGATCTCGTTTTCAACTGCTTCTTCTTCTTCTTCCCCTCCCCTCTTTTTCTCGATCTGTCACAATCGAGAAAGCTCCATCACTCAAATCCAAATCACCAAACTATTCCTCTCGCAACCCTAACACTTCTATTCTCGTATCCCTCAATTCTTAGTTAAAATAATCGTATGTTATGCTTAATTCTCGTTCATATTACTACTCGTTCTATTTTCATTGTATTCATCACTAGCTGCCCGTGCCAAAGTTAACCTAACTGTTTCCGATTCTCTTATAATTATTGTTGATTTGAACTATGCTTTGCTTGGTTACTTTTTTTGCATTAAACGTTGCCTGCATCTAATTGCTTTCTTCTCACAGGCTTGGTGATGGAACAGAGGTTTTAGTTTTGATTGAAATAGAGCAAAGTGATTTGGATTGTTTTGTATTAATCTATGGGGACTGAAAATCCTGGTCGTCCTACCTTCCCTTCAAGGCCTTCACCACCGCCTTTTCCTGCTGCGCAGACATTGACACCTTTTTCATCAACCGGTCCCGTGGCTGGATCAGAGCCTCCTTCTTTACGGCCTGGTCCTCCGCCGCAAGCTGCCACGCCATTTTCCTCTTTCGGACCTGCTGCAGTTAGACCAGGGGCACCCAGTTTTAGACCTGCACCACCAGGGAGGTTCAATGATCCGTCAGTGCCTCCTCCTCCTCAATCATTCAATGCCCCGCCGGCTGCTGGACCATTTCAGCAGTTTCCACCACCGCCCTTTGCCCCGACAATTCAGCCACGTGCTCCTCCGCCACCTATGGGACAACCATCAATTCAATCTCCACCTAGTCAAGCACCGGCTTTTGTTCCAATGGGCTCTCCCCCACCTCAAAGTGCTGCTCCTGCGCATTTAGGTTCAAATGTTCCTCCTCCTACATTTCAACCATCATTTCCTGGGTACCCGAGTAAGCAGACTGGCCCTGAAATGCAAGGTCCACCTATGCATTCCACTTTCCCTGCTAATCAAGGAAATTTTGGGCCTGTTCCGCCTGCTGGACCTTCTCCTTTTTTGTCTCATCAAGGTGGTTATGCTCCATCACCCCCAGTGGCTCATCCGCTAGGTATCCAGCCAATGCAGCAGCCAGTATCTGTGCCCTCTATGGGTGCTGTTCAGGGCTTGGCAGAAGACTTCAATGCCCTCACAATGCAAACTCGTCCTGGAACAATGGATCCATTATTTGACGCCAAGGAACTTCCAAGGCCATTGGAAGGTGACGTTGAGCCACAGAATTTGGTTGACATGTATCCCATGAATTGCAATCCTCAGTTTCTACGACTCACAACCAGTGCCATACCTAGCTCCCAGTCCTTGGCTTCAAGGTGGCACCTTCCTCTTGGAGCAGTTGTATGTCCGCTTGCTGAACCTCCTGATGGGGTTAGTGCTTCTTTACCTTGTTTGATGAGCAGAAACATACTGGTCATGATATTTTCAACTATTCACTGTTCTTTGTTTTCAGGAAGAGGTGCCTATAGTTAATTTTGCCCCAGCTAGTGTTGTTCGCTGCAGAAGATGCCGCACATACGTGAATCCTTATATGACATTTACAGAAGCAGGAAGAAAGTTCCGCTGCAACGTCTGTACCTTGCTGAATGATGGTACTTTTTACTTTCATAACCTCATCCTTTTCTTTTAAAAAAATAAAATCTCAAAATAAGAAAATAATTGGAATTTAGTCTATACTCAACTACTTAGGCCTGCACATTTTTATCCTGAGAAAAGGCTTTCTCGGTGGCTCTGAAAATTCATTAATCTGTGTCAGTAGTACTTGCATTATATGGTATGCGACCCACAGTGCATTTCATAATAGAATGCACATACTTCACTTTCTTACCTTTGCAAGGTGGAGTATGGTTTCAGGGTCATGGGAGACTAAACGTGCTCTCTGGTTTCTCTGACTCTACATATTCATGTCAGTTGTGCTGTGTGTTTATTGCTATCGTGATAAATGGACCAACTATGCTATGATATACAGTAACCTGCTTGCTTGATTAAAAATTTCTGTGGAGAAAATTAGTTGTTTTTGTCAAATATACCCTATCATGCATACTGTAATTGGTTGAATAATTATGATGTTAATATATTGAGTGCTATGTACAGTTCCTAGCGAATATTATGCACAATTAGATGCAAGTGGAAAAAGAGTTGATATAAATCAACGACCTGAGCTTACAAAGGGGACTGTAGAATTTGTTGCCCCTGCTGAGTATATGGTGCGGCCTCCTATGCCACCAGTGTATTTCTTCCTCATCGATGTTTCCATATCTGCAGTTAGAAGTGGCATGATTGAGGTAAGTACTTTATTTCTAGCACAATGTGCCACTTGTAATGCCCTTTGATAGAGTTTACATTGATTTATTTATTTTTGTGGAAAAATAATAAATTGTACAATTGGGTAAATATATGGCCTTATTTTTGTATGTTAAATGAGTCAGGATTAGTACTAGATTCGTATAAATTTGATTCCGGCTACGAAGAAGAAAATAGTTATACTATAAAGTATGTTGCATTAGATTAGTTTATTTAGATAAGAAGATTATCTGCTCACCAGCAAACTTATTAATGTGGCTTTCATTTTCACTAAAATTTATACATCATATCTCTTAGATGATTGTTCAATTCCATTTCCTTTGAGTAATTATTGACTGCTGAAACACACTAACTGTGAGTTTATTTCTTATATGTATTTGAGGGTTGCATGTCAGCCGTCACATATTATGCTTATGAGCTTGCATGAGTAATTTGTGCATGATTACTTTTTGTATAGAATGAATTTTGAAAGCATTTATTTTTAGAAGATTGAGTTTTATTTGGGAATATTTACCCAAGTGATTTTCATAGAAATGAGTTTCTTTTGGATATTTTGACCACCAAATTGTCCTATATACATAAAGTGCAAGTTTTAAAAATAAATTTGCCTAAAAGTAACATTTAGTCATTTACTTCTTCCCAAACATTTTCCTGGGCAACTTTGGATTGTAATATGCATTTTGCATTTGAGGTTACTTAATAACCAATTTGTCCCAAGTTCCAACTATTTTTGAGGTGTTTTAGTGCACCTTATTTTGAGTGCTGATGTTACTGTTCTAACTGCAGGTTGTGGCCAATACAATCAAGTCTTGCTTAGATGAGCTGCCTGGCTTTCCACGTACACAAATAGGGTTTGCAACTTTTGACAGCACAATTCATTTTTATAACATGAAGGTTTGCTCTATTGTTTATATTATATAGTTAATATATCTCTGCCCCCCTCCTCAATTTATAGTAATTATTTTGTGTTTCATGCTTTTGCAGTCTTCCCTGACTCAACCACAGATGCTGGTAGTGTCAGATCTGGATGATATATTTATTCCGCTGCCAGATGATCTTCTTGTTAACTTGTCTGAATCAAGAAGTGTGGTAGAAACCTTCCTAGATAGTTTACCAACCATGTTCCATGACAATGTTAATTTGGAATCAGCTTTTGGTCCTGCTCTTAAGGCTGCATTCATGGTTATGGTATGTTTGTCCCTTTTCAACCGTCAATGGTGATTTTTCTTACCATAATAGCTGTTGCAAGTTTTTTTTTTCAAAAGTTAGTGAACTTAATACATTGGATAAAAATTTAGTATTAATTGGCACAAAGTTACATATAGCTACATGAAGTTTATGACATTAATTTTCAATATAGAAAATGAGAGGATAGGTAACATTGAATGTTTCCAATGCAAACCTATTTTTCTTGAAAGAAAAAGCTTCAACTGTAACCAGAAGAAAAATTGGCATGTGCTTTAATTTTTTTGAGCTGATATTAATGTTGATCTGTCGCTCCCAGATATCTATGAAGAATTATGGTAGGGATTGGGTAAGACCTGTGCTTGGTATTTCACATTTCATTGGGCTTCTGTTAGGGAGTTCTTAATCTAATTTCAGGGACAAAAACACAGAATGTGGCAAATCAAGATTTAATTCCTTGCTCAATTCCTATTCCAAGCATTGTTGGGCACACTAAACTATCAGAAAGTTGCTTAACAAATCAATGAACCATAGAGAAACAATTTAAATTCCATGCAGAATGGTGGGCCCTTTAGTTACCTAAATTTAAGACAGCGCTGTCCATTGAGAATTTATTGAATTTTCTGTACATTTTTTCCTATGTATTTAACAATGTCACTATTCCTATACATTACTTTGTTGTGGTTTTTTCATACTTCTCTATGCAGAGTCAACTTGGAGGGAAATTGTTAATATTTCAAAACTCCCTCCCATCTCTTGGTATTGGCCGCTTGAAGTTACGGGGAGATGATTCTCGTGTTTACGGGACAGACAAGGAACATGGACTGAGAGTGCCTGAAGATCCATTCTATAAACAAATGGCTGCTGAGTTTTCCAAGTACCAAATATCTGCAAATGTTTATGCATTCAGTGATAAGTACACCGATGTAGCCTCCTTGGGTAATTTTACAGTTTCTTCTCAATTATACTATATTATAAGTCTCCGAAAAAAATCTCACCTTTCTATTTTGATTGGAAAGACTTCTGATTGATATATCTGATGGATGATTCGTTATTGTTACAAAATTGTTTTATGATGTCTTGATCCCATGATTTTATGGGCTTTTTCAAAGTATGTTTATATTTTCTTTAGTCTCATCTTCATTTTAAAATACTTTTGGTATATAGCAATCATGCTAATTAATATCTCTGATTTTATGGGCTTTCTCAAAGTATGTTTAAATTTTCTTTAGTCTCATTCATTTTAAAATACTTTTGATGTATAGCAATCATGCTAATTAATATCTCTGTTTACCTTGTATTGTTCGTAAATATTCTGCACTCTGCCCTTGATACTTGACATCATGGCTTTGGTATCCAGTTAAGAGTTCTATGGAATTAGTTCATCACTTCATTTTGACCATTGAATAATCTTAAATGAATTACTGCCATATTTTGGTGTTGTTATTAAAGATGCATGGGATTGAATGAGTGTCGTTTTTTCCCTTGTGTATAATTATAGATGTGTGGAATATGGACATGTACTATCATCCATGGATGTTTTTTCCAAAAACACTGGCCTGTAAGTGCTTAAATGAAATTAGCAAATTATGCATTGATGTCTGGTTCCCTTCCCAATTATATTAGATTTGATTCTCTCCCAGACTTAGCATGTGTTCTTTTAAGCACTTATTTTTTTGGCATTGCTAATGATCCTATACTTGAGAAAGTGAATTACATATTTATAATTTACTGGCTCTTTAGGAACTCTGGCAAAGTATACTGCTGGTCAAGTGTATTACTATCCAGCATTCCAATCAGCGATCCATGGGGATAAATTAAGTCATGAATTAAGGAGAGACCTTACCAGAGAAACTGCATGGGAAGCTGTAATGCGTATTAGATGTGCAAAAGGTCTGCGCAAAAGGAGAGACCTTTTGTTTATTTGCTGTTTCATGCAACTTGTATATAGTATTACAGGTATAAAATTGGTAATAATTTGCCTTTGTTTATAGGTGTTCGCTTCACAACTTATCATGGAAACTTTATGCTAAGGTCCACCGATTTGTTAGCACTTCCTGCTGTAGATTGTGATAAAGCCTTTGCTATGCAGTTATCACTAGAAGAGACATTATTGACAACTCAGACAATGTATTTCCAAGTTGCATTGCTGTATCCTTTCTTTGATAATTTTTTAGATGAATTCTAGGGCTAGTTTGTTTAAGATTAAAAAAAGTGATTCAATTATAAAATAATCTGGTGATTATTTTGTAGAGATTTAAAAAAAAAAGGCAGAATGTAATTTATGCTTGTTTACAATCATAGGAATCAATTTTTTTAAAGTAGTTGATTTTATGAGAAGCTATTCAAAACTGCTTCTGATTTTTATCAGATTTTAAGTTCTTTTGTGCTTATTATTTTTAAAACTGGATTAAATTTGTTTTCCCACTCAGCAGAAAAACTGGAATAAACACCTGAAAATCTTGAATTGATTATTTTGAGAAAAAAGAAAACTGTAACAAATGGATTCCTAATGTGTATACCAGTTTTATTATTAATCATATGATACTAGATGGCTATATTTTAATGTAAGAATAATACTGTTTTCTTATTTGAAAAGTATTATGAAGAAGCATATAATTGAGATTTGAGTTTTATCTTCGCCATTGACTACCTAATGCTATCCTCTTTTATTCATACTTGTACTTTAGCTATATATGTTACTTGTTTGAATTGTTTTGATTGTGGTATATTTAACATTAGGAGATTCTTTCACTCTTTTGTCATTGAAATATTGTTAAGTTATTCTTTCTTTCAAGATGTTACTATCTATTTGAGATGCTGTCCTTAGACATTCAGTTATATTTTTTAAGAGTTTGTCTCCTTTGGAAGTACAAAAGAATTAATTTGTTCTTATTTCTATCCTTTTCATTTTAGTACATTCAGCTCACTGTATCATGCTTTGTTTTACTATTTCTTCTTCACTAATTTAACATTTACTAGGATGTATTTTATGCTTGATTTTCTGTTTCTGTCAGAATGTCTAGGATGTGAAATGATTGCTAAGCAAGTTGCATCCCTAATAACAAAATAGATATACTGCTTCTTGTGGTGAAAGGCGAATAAGAGTACACACAATGGCAGTTCCAGTAGTTACAGAGTTGGCAGATATCTATCGCCTGGCTGATACTGGTGCAATTGTATCGCTGTTAAGTAGGCTAGGTAGGTAACTGGACTTCTGGCCTAGTGATATCATACATTTTGGATGATAGCTGCTTGTTATCTTCTAACATAGTTCCTTGATAATTGCAGCAATTGAGAAAACATTATCCCAAAAACTGGAAGATGCACGAACTGCTATTCAACTAAGAACTGTGAAAGCTCTCAGGGAATATCGTAATCTTTATGCTGTGCAACATCGCTTGGCCAACAGAATGATATATCCCGAGTCTCTGAAGTTCCTAATTTTGTATGGATTAGCCCTTTGTAGATCAACAGCTCTACGTGGAGGATATGGTGATGTACCTCTGGATGAACGATGTGCGGCTGGACACATAATGATGACTGTATCAATAAAAAGGCTGTTGAAACTTCTTTATCCTAGTTTGATTCGACTTGATGAATATCTTCTGAAGGTATACCTTGCTTACCTTGAAAAGTTACCAATAATATGGTCAAACTGTAAAATGCATGAATTACTTCTTTGTGTTCCAGGCATCTGTACAGGCTGATGACTTAAAAAGTGTTGAGAGAAGGTTACCTTTGACTGGGGAGAGCTTAGATTCTAGGGGCCTTTATATGTATGATGATGGCTTCCGATTCATTATATGGTTTGGTAGGGCGATTTCACCTGATATAGCCAAGAATTTACTTGGGGCAGACTTCGCAACAGAATTATCGAAGGTATTGTATATTCCTGCCTAACAAAAATATAGGTTGTCACCTTGAGTAGCTACCACTTCTATCTCTAGTTCAAATTGATGTTGGTAGTTTTTGGTTCTTAATTAAATAAAATCATTATATGCTCTTTCTCTTGTCCCACCTGGTGTTTCTACACGTATTGGCTTATAAATTATTGTCCTGTTGATCTTGCATGCATGTAGTCAAATGATGTTGTATGAACCATGTGGCCAACATCATATTATGGAATAAGGTTTTTGTTATTGTAGTTTTTTTTGTATGCCAATTTTATCGCTGATATTTGTGTTACAATACAAAAGGAATATTGTACATGAGCCTTGAGATTTCAGTTAAGTATAAAATAGTTAAATATGAAATACTATGGTATGAGCATCATCTTCATGATAAAATACTTTATTCCATCGTGAATTTGTGTGAAAATTTATTGATAGTAGCACATAGCATTAGTGGTGAAGCGGTGCGGTTTTCGAAAGTGCTTGCAGTCATTGCGGTGATAATAGCATCTATTTGTGGCATTACATGGAGGCATTTTTGAGATTTCATTTTACCCTCAATGCTGTTGTTTCCTTGTGGGGGTTTCTTGCTTACAACCTTTTCAAAACGTAAAGAAACAAAAAAAAAAAAAAAAAACTAATTGGAAGTAGTTTCCCGTGTTTCTTTCTCCTGTGAGACATTCAAGGTGATCAAACCTATCTTCCCTTCTATGGGTTCTGTACTTCTGTCTTGTCTGAAAAGCACCCTGAACCATCTCTGTGTTTTTCTCATTGCAACGGCCATGTCATCATCTCAATGGCTGGTCTGAATGAGTGCTGCTTCCTCTACCTCTTCTGGTGCACTAGTGAAGCCCACAGATGAACATATAGACCACATGGTCAAGGAAAGTTTGAAAATTGTGAACGAATTATAGGAGAGTGACTTGTGACTTTGAGTTTTTTGTTTTTCTTATTGTTTTCTTTTTATCGTCCCTAACCAAATTCATTTCTAGTCTATTTTGTTGTTATTTACCTGTATACTTTGTTTAAGAATAAGATCTATGACTTTCTATTGTTACATACAAACGAATATGTCATCAGTTTTGAGTTTGTTTTTTTTTTTGAACATTACATGGTATGGATTGTTCAATTTATTTTGGCTAAAAAAATTAAAAATAGCAGTCATCCTGCTATAACATTTTTTTGGGTTGGCTGCTACATGTCGCTAGCTATCTATGATTAATAACAATGATTTATCCTATGCAAATTGTATTTGTAAGATTCACTTATAGTTGCATTGATATTGATGGATATTTTTCTTAACTCATGGAGTAACTTCTTGTATAGCCAATTCATAGCATCAAATTATAGTACAATCGATATGTTGTGTTCCTCTTCTATTTATCTAATTAAACAAATCTGGTACTGTGTGTATGCGTTATTTCTTTTAACAGACTACTCTCAGTGAGTATGACAATGAAATGTCAAGGAGACTGATGAAGGTACTTGACAAGTTCAGAAATACAGATCGAGCATATTACCAGTTATGCCACCTTGTGAGGCAAGGTGAACAGCCCAAAGAAGGATTCCTCCTTCTTGCAAACCTTGTTGAGGACCAGATGGGTGGTAATAGTGGGTATGCTGAATGGATGTTACAGATAGCCCGGCAAGTGCAGCAATCGTAATATATAGGTATGGCTTGTACCGTTTTAGAAGATTTTAGTTAAATCTTGTGTTTTCTGGACACTGAATTTTACAATATGAATATCTAGTATCTTTGACTGGCTACTATAGTATTATCCTTGAAAAACTGTTTTAGGGCCTTGTAGGCAGAGCTTATGTTTTAAATTTCTATATAGTGATCAATCAGTTATCAACTTTATATATTGATTCCCTCTTGGCAGCTTCCCTGGCTAAATAAGCAGTTTTTAAGTCAGGTTTTATTATTTGTCTCGCAAGTGAGGACCATTTCTTTCTACATTGGAAATGTATTGAATCTATCCTTTCTGGTGGTTGGAGAAGCATTCTTGACCTGGCTAAATTGATCATGTCCTGTGCGAAGGATGCTTTTGAGAGACTGTTGATTCATCCTGGGATGTATCAATTAGGTTAACTCTACCACAGATTGAATTTAAACATGCTTTCATGTCTCTGATAGAAGGAAAAAGAGAACTTTTTTGTTTTTGTTATTACCTTGTGAGATAAATTGTCATTTTTCTGTCTAATATTTCCTTTTGTCGTCATCTTATGGTTGATTCTTTCATTGTAGAAAAAGAAAGTAGATAGAGAACTGAGAAGAGATGGCATGTCAAATCAGTCTTGCGAAATCTTAAATTTTGATTGTTGACAATTATTATTTATTCTGATATGTAATGTTGAAACATTTTTTCTTCCAAATTTCGATTTTTTTGGTACATAAAATTTTAGGGAAAGAGATGATGCCTCTGGGCACTTGCAGACAATTTTCATTAACTACACCCTGAGACGAATGGACACTCGATTTTGCAAGTTGTGAGATGTGTCTTGATCCAACTACTTAGGGGTTAAATTGCCATTGCAATTTGGTTTTAGCTTAGTGTAGATGAATATTTTGTTTTTGTTTAAATTTTTAGAGAATTTCTGTAAAATTATTGTTTCTAAAAATTAATTCTTTTCCAATTTTTCTAACTAATTATGGAATAGCCTATCAAGACCTTGCATGGGCCCGGAACACCAAAATCAAATTTTATATTAGGTAAACCCTTAGAAATTTTAAGAACATTTTTTTTACACGAATTAGAAATGTAAAAAAAATTACGTAAATAAATTCATATTTTACTGTATTAATAATATTTATGAACATTACATGCATTAGAAAAGAACTATTTTTAATACAGTTAAATATTTTTAACTGGGCATGCATTTTATCAACGAAATTTCTATTTGTACCTTAGAAGTTAGGGGAACAAAATCAAGACATCTCTGCTTTTGAATTAATGGTTACTAAAATTTAGATTTCTTTTAAGATTAATGTAATATTTAATTCTCATAATTTTGAAAAAAGATGATTGAATAAATTAGTTAATGATTAATTACTTAATATTTTCAACATTATTTATTAAAATTATTTCATCAGTTTTATTATTCTTTAGGATAAAAATGTTTTGAATTCTACAATTAAAAATATATTTAAATATTAATAAAAAAATAAGTTCAATTATTAAAGATGGTCCTTTAGAATTTATTTCTAAGAAATTTTAACCGTCAAAAAAACTATAACTTTTTAATTATTTTACAAATTTTAATTTTAATTAAAGAGTAAGTACTATAATAAATTTATTTATAATTCTAAATTCAAATATGAAATCACTTATCATTTAAGGTTAATGAATAAAATATATGTTGAAACCATTTGAGTTTATTTAATTAGTTTTGTCATTAATATAAATAAATATTTATATTATTTATATTAATATATTAGATAATTTATATTATCCAATAATATACTATTTTATAATTGCTTTTTATTTTTAATTAGAAAATTTTATCTTTTAATAAATTAATATAATTCAATAAAATACGTGTATATTTTGTAATTACATGTGAGTCCAATATTGAATTTGGAAGAAAAGACCACATTGTTTGTTTGAATGGAGTACAGGAAACAGATATAACCTCCCCATTTAAAATTAACCATCAATTTTTTTAAATCATTTTATAAATTATTATATTAAAAAATATTTTATTATATTAATTTTGAGATAAATATTTATTCCTTCTATTAAAAAAATCATTTTAATCCCTCAAATCAATTATAATTTTAATTCCTAAAATATTAAATTTGAGAAATTAAAAATGCTTTTAAAAATCTTATTTTAGTTCTTTTATGTTTAAGAATTAAAATTATATTTTTATAATTTTAAGGGATTAACTTAATTTTTGTTTAAAATTTAAGTGATTAAAACCAAAATCTTCTTAAATTTCAAGAATTAAATACATAACTAAAATTTTAAAAATGTATTAAAATAAAAAAAATT
The DNA here is from genome assembly GCA_016859785.1 of Macrotyloma uniflorum. Taxonomy (NCBI): domain Eukaryota; kingdom Viridiplantae; phylum Streptophyta; class Magnoliopsida; order Fabales; family Fabaceae; genus Macrotyloma; species Macrotyloma uniflorum. The sequence continues at coordinate 3,000,706 of BDMB01000004.1, forward strand.
AATTAGATATTTAGTCTTTAAATTTGAGATAATTTTTTTTAAACTAAAAAAATGATTTTAATCATTCAAATTTAATAAAATATAATTTGAATCTCGAAATACTAAATTTAAAGAATTAAAAATTTCTATTTAATTTTTCAAATATGATATTTATAGATTAATATCATATATATATATATATATATATATATTAAATTTTAAGAAATTAAAATAAGTATATTTTATTAAGAAACGGAATCATCTTAAATGTCAACAATTAAAAACATAATAAAATCTTGAATAAGAAATGAGTTCTCGTATTAAATATGTTCCGTTAGAATTTATTTCTAAGAGTTTTTAACAGTCAAAAACTGAATTTTAATTATATAAATATTAATTTTAATTAAAGAGTAAATGATATAAATGAACATATTTATTTATAATTCTAAATTTAAAGATGAAATTACGTTAACATTTTTTTATATCTTTTCACTTCATGTTACTTAATAACATATATGATTAAATAATTTGAATTTATATAATTAATTTTAGTAATTATTATAAATGAGAAAATATTTATTAGGATTAAAAAATATATATTATGAAAAATAAATTAAAGAAAATAATATTAAAAAATATGGAAAATTTGATAAAAAATAATAAAAATAAGACATATAATTGTTGAAAATATTTTATTAAGATTAAAATTAATAAATATAAAAAAATATAATTATTATAACAAAATATATGTATTTAATAAAAAAATTTATAATTATTTATTTTCAATTTTATTTTATTTTTTAAATTATTATACAGGTTGATTTGTATAATCTCTAGGTTTATAGATATCAAATGAATTAAAAGATTTAACCAATAAATTTTGTATAAGTCAGTTCACTAAAAGATTCAAACGTGTATTGTCACCCCCAAATATTTATATTAAAACATTTATATAATTAATATCATTATTTAAAGATAATTAATCATTTTACACTTGTTTTTTTTTTGTCATTTTTAATTACATAATTGAATTTTTTTAATAAATTAAAATAATTTTATAAAATATGTGTATCTTTTATAACTGCGAGTTTAATATTAAATTTTAAAGAAATTAGACCAATACTTATTATAAAAAAAAATTTTACTCTCTCGATACTTATTTATAAAAATTGATTTGATTAAGTTTTAAGTTTTAAATTTTTTTCTCTCAAATTAAATAAAAATTTATTTTAATCCTTTAAATTTAACAAAATATAATTTTAATCTATAAATATTAATTTAAAAATAAAAAAAATTATTATTAAGAATCTCACGTAAATAAAACTAAATTAATACATATAAAATAATTATAAACATTATCTTATTAAATTAGTTTTATAATAATAAATTAAATTAATATAATTTTAATTTTTAAATTTAATATTTAGACATATAAAAAAATAACTTCCATGAATTACTTTTTTTCACATAAAAAAATAATATATACATCTTACTATATTACATCATAATTAAACAACTTACATTCAATTTTATTTTAAAAGAAAAAATTTTAAACAACTCATTATTTTATATATATTTTAATTTAAATTTAATGATAGTACAGAATAATATTAATTAATATAAATGATTTAATACATTTTTCTTAATATTTTTTAAGTAACTTACTATATCAATTAAGTTTTTTCTAATAAAAAATTGTATTAAATATACTTTATTCAAACACTTTAATGAATAATATCTTTAATTAAAGTTGTATTTTCGTAGAGAGATTAAAATAATTTTTCTTTTAAATTTAAAGAATCAGAACCAAAACTATTTAAATTTTTTTAAATTAAAAGTATAATTAAGTCATGAAAATCTAATATGGTTACACCTCTATAAATTCCATCGAAGTTGTCTAGTTTTGCATTGAACCAAAATACATTGCCTCTAATATATTTTGATTTCATGTCTGTTTGTTCTCTTTCTCTAATTCTCATCAGTGGTTGTGTGAGTTTAACTTTTGGGTTTTGTGGGTTGGGAAGAAGTCATGGGGTTTCAAAACAGGGTATTGATGAGTTTTATGGTGATATTGTTTATCAGTGAATATGGGAATTGCATTGATATTGTTCATACTCATAATCATTCAAACATGAATTTAGTTGCAGAAAGACCTTTCATTCAAAGAAATGGCACCCATTTTCTTCGAAATGGGAGGCCACACTACTTCAATGGATTCAATGCCTATTGGTTAATGGCTTTTGCATCCGACCCATTTCTAAGTTCTAAGGTCACTGCAATTTTTCAAGAAGCATCCAAACATGGTTTAAACGTAGCAAGAACCTGGGCATTCAATGATGCTGGTTACAGAGCCCTTCAAATTTCTCCTGGTGTTTATGACGAGAATGTTTTTAGGGTACTACATCTTATTTTTGTTACTCTTAAATATATCTATGTTTTTCTCATCTACACATGTTTATAGTTTTCTTTTTGTTTTCAAGACAAAAAAATTATCTATCTCATAAAGACTTGCTATTATTATTACCTGATAAGAGTGTAAGTCTCATGAATGAACTTGTAAATATTGATCACCATCAATATATATTAACGTTATTTCGTGCTTTGAAGGGATTGGATTTTGTGATATCAGAAGCAGGAAATTATGGGGTTAGATTGATACTAAGTCTAGTAAATAATTGGAAAGATAATGGTGGAAAGCAACAGTATGTTCAATGGGCAAGAGATAGTGGTCAGAGACTAAGCAATGATGATGACTTCTTCTCTAACCCTATCACTAAGCAATTCTACAAAAATCATGTCAAGGTAAGAATGATAAAAATGGTCATTTTTCTTCCTTTAAGTCAATTTTTTTCCTTGTTCTTTGCTTCAACTGAAAAACTGATTGTAATAATAATGCAGACTGTACTAACAAGAAAGAATACAATAACTGGATTAATATATAAGAATGACCCGACCATTTTTGCATGGGAGCTCATGAATGAACCTCGTTCTGCAGATTTATCTGGAAAACAAATTCAGGTAATTTTACTTTTGTCTTGTTCTTTTTCTTATTGAACAAACTGCCATAGTTATGTTTATGTTACAGGATTGGGTGAGGGAGATGGCTGCTTATGTTAAGTTCATTGACAACAATCACTTACTCCAAATAGGGCTTGAAGGATTTTATGGTGAATCACTGCCAAGAAGAAAACAGTTCAATCCTGGATACCAAGTAGGAACTGATTTCATTTCTAACAATCTAGTTCCTGAAGTCGATTTTGCCACCATTCATCTCTACCCTCGATGGTAATTCCATTTCAAATGTTTTCATCTGCATAATACAAATCCAAACTACATCAAACATGGTGTGAATTGATGGTTTCTGATGTATGAATTGAATTTGGATGCAGGGTGTGGAGGTCTAACGAAACAGTCCAAGATGCATTTTTTGACAGATGGGTTCATATCCACATTGAAGATTCAAATGATGTTTTAAGAAAACCCATTCTTCTTACAGAGTTTGGGTTGAACTCAAAATTTCCAGGATACACCCCTGTTAAAAGGAACAATTTCTATGAAAAAGTATACAATTGGATATACAATAGTGCTAGGAACAATGGAGCATGTGGAGGTGGATTTTTTTGGCAACTATTGGGCCAAGGAATGAATGAGTATGGTGATGGTTATGAAGTCGTCTTTGAAGAGAGTCCTAGAACTGCTTACATCATCTCTCAGCAATCTTTCAAGATGTCACATATCAGATAATCATATCACGTAAAAACATTTTTTATCATCTAAATGGTGCCATGAAATGTTATATTCTATCATCTACCAATAATAAAAATTATATCCTTAACTAATTTAAATATGTTCTTAAATTTTGTTTAGTCTTTGCTTGCCATATACATCTTCATACAACAGAAAATAACGTAAAAAGGTTAGAAATTATCAAATGTGTCTTTTCAAATACCATATTATAATAAAATTTAATATCATATTATTAATAAATTTTTAAAATTTAATTCATTCTCATAAAAAAATTAATTTAATTAAATAAAATTTATATTATTATTATATATATATATATATTAATGTGATGGTATATATAAATTTTTATTTATTTATATATATAAACTATATTTTATAAATTAAAATCAACTATATAAATTTTTTTCAACTTTTCTTTTTTAATATATACATGAATTTATTTATTTCTATATTGTTTATTTTGACTTTTTTTATATATAAGAGAATATTTAGACAAGAAAATAAAAAAATTAATTTAAAAGTGAATTAAGATTAATTGATGGATAAGAGTGAAGTTAACAACTCTAACTTTTTCTAACCGTTTTTAACTGTAAAATGAGAGTTAAGTTTCTGAAAATTTATAGTTAAAGAGTAAATGAGAAATTAATATAGAATGATAACACAATTTCCAAAGCCAAAGGCCCTTTTTAGCGTACGTTACTTATCTTACAACATCTCTAATTCGGTTTATTAGAATAAAAGTTTGTTTTCATTTAATTTTATATAAAAAAAATGAGTTGGTTAACATTTTTCAGAATTAATTATTGTATAGTAATTTATTATATTTCTTTTAAAAAAAAAGAGAGAAAACAACAAATTTAGAAATATAATCAATATATTATAGGATCCGTTAAAATTTAATTAAGGACTTAAATCAAATTTTAGAAAAGTAAAAAAAAATATTAAAATAGTACAGTATAATCTTATATATTTGAAAAAGAAGAAAAAAATAGTTCAATTAAAGATTATTAAATGAGTTGATTGTGTAAGATTACATCATTTGGTTGACCTGAAATACATAATCATATACATAATCATAGAGCATTGGAGGTTAATTGAGGCCACAAATCCACTACTTAACCATACATACATAATAACAACAAATTAAACTGTGTCAATTCTTGTACCACAAGAGTTTGTGTAACTCTGCTAATGCATTTTTTAATGCTTCAATTCACCATCTACCTCCCATTTTGGACTAATGTTGCAAGATAACTTGATTTCCAAGCTGAAAATTAATGTCCAAGCTTGTTTTTCTCCCATTCAGACACACCCCAAGGTTCTCTCTGCTTGTAAATTTTATGTATTTGTCTTATCGTTATTAAGGGTGTGTGCACTAATCTTCTTTAAGTGCTCCACTATACTACCATATTCTTCTACTTTAGCAATGATTTCAAACATTAATTAAGAACCCGTTGTTATAAAATAATCTTCATTGCCAAGTTTTGAATTGGTGCCTGTTGCATTCATGATGCAACTTGTTCATGTGCCTTGTTAGATTAGGGTGCCATGGAGTTATGTTTTTCTTTAGGGAGTTGACCTAGTATATCAGATTCTTAATTGTTCCTCTGTATAGTGTTTATACACACACTCTTACATATATATTAAAATAGGATATATAGATATAATAATAGTTAAGAAATTCATCTGTAAAAGAAAATCCATTCACATAATTCATGATCTATGTAATGTATACATTGTTTTTAAGAGTTGTTTTATGCAGGAAATGAAACAAGAAACAAGAAACAAGGATACGTGTCAAAAAGATTCACCCAACATGGTTATTCTTAGGTCTTACACTTGTTTACCTATTATGAGCAAAAGTGAAGGCAAAGATGGTGGTGAAAAAAACTTGCAGTAAAAGTTTGTGAAAGGGCAATAAAGAGGAGTGAATATAAAATTGCGTGTAGTGGAAAATCCCATTTCAAGTTATATACTGAATTTAGACAACAGGTAGGGAAAAAAAGGAGAAAAAAAATGTATATATATATATATATATATAAGGTTATTTGAAATAACTCATTACATAATAAATTGGTTTTATCGTCAATGATAAAAAGAGAGACACCAATAAAATGGAGAAATGGGATAAAATAATTAATAAATTGAAAAGAATATAAAAACAAATGTAAAAAATAGTGTATAACCAGAACAAATGAATTGTTATCATTCATTATCATCAAATTGTTGTAATCTATCAATTATAATAAAAATGGTAAAACGGATTGAACTTGTCTCATTTAAATTACTTTAACTTAATTTTATAAATAGGTTAGAATTTTCAATCCACCAAACAATTTTAACCTGTCTCACCAGAGTTTGATAGGTCAATTCATGGATGTGTTTTTTTTTTTTCAACTATTAATTATATATTAAAAAATATGGTATATTATTAATTGACTTACATAAAATCTTATAGACTTAATATAAAAGAAATTCTAACCTATGTTTGAATCCGTGAAATTTAATATAAAAGTATCGCAAAACTTTTCTCCCCTGTTCCTATGCACATTGTTGAGAACATCATGCCCAAGAACTTCGATATAGGGGAAGATAGAGTGAGAAGAATGATAAAACTGAATCGTGAGGCATATGAATAGCTTCATCCTTGAGGAATATCTTGAGCAATTTAGCATATGATATGGCTGAAAGAGCATTATTTTCAGGCTTATATTGAAGAAGAGGTACGAAAATGATAATTTATTCACAAGGTAAACATTGAAGATGACAATGAAACTGTCTTCACAAAATGTTGAAACCTTTAATCAGAAACATTTACCAATGAAAGTAAATGTTCCTTTACTACATATGTGTTTCCATTTAAATACAATATTTTTATTATAAATATCTCATTCAAGATACATTCATCCACTTTCACACCAGAACAAATATAGGAGCTCCCATTTTTTTAGGGTCTGCGTGTAATGATGCTTCTAAGGTTTAGAGGCAAGCACCTCTAACAAGGAAGCAGCGAATTTCATTTGAGTCTCTTCATTTATTGTGTGGAAGAGTGGTACGTGCACGAAAAGGGATTTGATTCCATTCTGCTCGGCAAAGCGAAGGGAGTGATAGTAAACGTAATTGCACACAAACCTGCCTGCATCATCTGATGCCATAACTTCATATCCTTTTTCTGCCAACTCTTTGGTGATTTCCACAACAGGAAGTGAAGTCTGCACAAATTAGGTATAATTCTCATTAGTTAGAAGAACCAACTATGTTTTCTGAAGTGGTTTTCTTTATGTTGTATATGTATACTAATTATTTTCTACCTGTGTAAGCCTCCCCCATCAAAGAGAAATTATTTCATCATATGTCCATGGTCCTAACCAATATTTAAGTGAAAGATAATCGACTTTTGCAATTTATGAGAGAATTAATAACATTTAATTATGGTAGTCTCGAATCATATCATAATTTCTCCCCATCGAGGAAAGGGCACAAACCCATAAAACTAAATTCCTCTATACCTCCTTACTTTTTGAATTTTGACAAAATGAGGTGCTCAAAAATGTATTTGCTGATGATTTTAAGGGGTCCATCTTACCTCCCTTGTTCGTGAAATTCCACCATCCGAAGGAACAATGGGGACTCTCTGCAACACAAAATTATGCAAATTTCAGCAAAGATGCTCTTTGGACTACTAAATGTTTGTTGATGAAAGCAAATTTGAAACGAATCCACTACTCTAATATCACCTGGGGCTTCCAACCCATTTCATCAGGGCATCGAAAATTAGCCTCATTGACTGCTTGGTTCTCTATAGCAAAACATGTTGCACCACTGTTAACCCCAAAATGCAGCTGAATAAACAAAAATCAGAACCAGCCAGAACTTGCAGGGATGGAGAAATGAAAATATATTCAAATTGATAATGATTTATCCGAGTCTAAGCAAAGGCAAATCCCAGTCAACAAGATATTGAGATGCTCAAGCTTTATTCATGATCTTTATGGTTCAGCTTTTGAATTAATGTGTAAAATTACTAAAATTAAAGTCCAATACAAGTTTCATTATAGCTTTGTGCTAAAATTTTTTAAACAACTTAACTTCAAAGTCCATTGAGATTTAATCACAAAAAATCATTAACAATATCTGAACATGGTTCGAGTCAACATGGTTCAGCTAGAATAACATAACTTATCCAGGTTCAATGGGGGAACTAATTGAGACGTTCAAATTAGGATTTTATTACATAAATGACCACCATTGAAGAATGAATGCACAAAGCTATGAGAACAAACAGTGAAGCTATATGTCAATACGGGGGAACTCACCCAAATAGTTCTATTCGAATTTGAAGAATCAGAGTCCTTGGCAATAATGGCCGATTGTAATCTCTGGTACAGTGGAACAAGAGCTCCTTGACCAGCAGTGTCAAGAATGCTGCAGCTCCCAATAACTAAACCCTTTGACAAACCCTTCTTGTTCATGTACTCTGTCAAATTATTGACTATTGTTTCGGTCGGATTCTCAGCAACTCCATGGAATTTCTTAAATCCTGTTACATGAATTGTTGTTATGGGTGTTGTAGGACCTTCAGAACCCATTTGCCAACACAGTAAAGCTGGTAATGCTTAGAGCCTCAAATCAAAACTATTTTCCAAATACCTGCATCAATAGATTTGAACTTTTAAGGGACAGAAAATTTGAAATATTTTCCTACATAGTGGATCATATCCAACGAAATATATCAGTCTTTTTGAAAATACTAAAACCCTCTCAACATTAGAGTTCAGATATTAATATTAATGTTGATGGATTGCATAAAGTACCAGAAAAGAAGTCCACTTTGAAGAAAGTGCAACCATTTAACCAAAAATGAAAAAAAAAAAAAATGGCAGAAGGGAAGCAATAATAAGAAGAAATGGGTCTTTACATAATCTCATAATTCACTAATCCAAGATATCAGTAACCAACAGCAACACAAAAATCAGTTTCAAGAGTGACGCAAAGAAGGGTAATCGCATATGGGACAAAAGTTTTTCACTTTCCAGACAAATAACAAACAGTCCCCGGAGGAAGCAAAAGCACTTTGTTCATCGCTGAATTGTAGTAGAACCCGAAAAGAAACATAAACCCAAGACCCCATGAAAACAAATTTAAGAAAAAGATTATGATCACGCCCCCAAATGATCAAAGAGCCATGAATTATAAAACAAAAACAAGATTGAAGGAGAAAACGCAACGGAACTTTGATTGAGAGAGAGGGTCTTACAAAATAATCTTCAATCCAAGAAATGGCACATCCACCAGTCTTATCTACTCAAAGTTTATTAACTGAAGAAGATTGGAATTAGATTTAGAAGAGAAAGATACAGTGAGAAAGAGAGGAAACCTTAATATATACGAACACCAAAACAATACAAGAACAGAACAGGTGGGTGCGGGTGTCACTGTCACCTTCAAACAACAAACGTAGCTGTTACAAATTTTCTATTTTTATTTTTTATTTATCTGTTTTTATAACAGTTTGGTCATTGGCAAATTTTTTTTCGATGCAGTAAAAAAAATTGTTTAGAGCCTCTTATTTAACAATTTTTTTATTGGTACAAGAATGTGAATAAGAATAACATACCTTAGTTATTCTGGTTTCCTTCAATGATAAGTTGGTAATGCCAATACATTTAAAACAATAAAGGAAACAGCGAAGCCAACCAAGGTTTCCAACATGTGTTTTTGACATAATGTTATTCACATTCAAAATTAATATCCGCACATGTTTCAATTTTATACTTTCATAATTTGTAAGGTAAATTCTTGAAGACTATTTAAAAAGTTTTATAAAATTAAATGCAGTGCTTGCATTATCATTGAGATATGTATTATTTTTTATTAAAATTAATTTTTTAGATATACTATTTTAAACAACATAATTTATTTTATATTTTAAATTAAAGACATAATCAAATCAGTTATTATATTTAAATGTTAAATTATATATTATTGTTTCTATGATGGTAACATCATGTGTAGTTTATTTCAAAGGTGACAAAAAGTTTACACTGTTTCAAAGTTGAACAGTATTCTAAAAATATTTTATGCTAAATTAAATATATTCATTGACTTGTCGAAAGTTAAAACCTATATATGACCGAGATTAAAATTTTTTTACGCTAAATTCACCTAAACATTAATCTTAACTGTGCCGTTAAGGTTTGGTAGGTCGCTAAGGTAATAATTTGATTGAAAACAATAATAGATTGATAATGGTGTTGCAATAATGTATGACAGGTACTTCCACCTACGCCATGCTTGTTTTTGAACTCAAATAGATAATTATTGTTTTGACTTTGATGACTAACAACAAAATTAGGTTCAATTACTTCTATTCATAATGCAATTTAATTTTCCAAAGAAAAAAATGTTCTCTCTGGACTCTTGAAATTCAGTGTAAACTCAATATTTTAATCTATCATTCTTAAAGTTTCCCACTACGTTAATTACTGTTAATTTATCAAAATTTAAAATTTTGAAAAAGTATACATGATTTTTTTTAATTTAATTTATATTTATGTATTTTATGTAAATTCATATAATTTATATATTTATCTAAATAATACATGCTATACGAAAAGTCACATTGGTTCAGCGGAGTGTCTCCGCTCCACTGCATCAGAAACTACGAACACTGATTGCAACCGTTTCGGCGTTGATGTATGTCCGAATACTAGGAAGGAACGAACGCACAAACTCCCACGAACAATGTCAGTCTCTTTCTCTTCAACCTCGCTTCCGTTCTCCGAATCCTCATTCGCATTCCATAGACCCCAACCTTTTTTCTCTAATCCACTCACAGTATGTTTCTTTTTTTCTCCTTTCTCATCTAAATTTGTTGCTCCAAATGCACTCACTTATCTGTGAGTGGTTAAATTAAATATTGTTGCAGGTTGCATCTCATTCAGTAACATGCGGTGGTCGTCTTGTACTGAATGTTGGAGGCACAAGCTTGTGTCGAAGGTTTCGTGGTTTCAAACTGTGGGTTCTTGAGAGACTCAACTTTCAATTCCAGTCACCAAAGCACCCTAAGAATAGTAATCACTTCAAAAATAATTTGGAAAATTTTGGTTTATCAAATGAAAAGGGACCGGTTTCTGATTCATCCTCAATTTCCCGTGTTCCTGATGGTGTGTTGAGTTTTAAATTTTAATTTTACCATTATTCACTACTCTTATTGTTTTGCCTTCCGTGTGATTAACTGTCTTGAAATTTGCAATATGTTTTCTCATGATATTCGTTCCCACAGATAAGATCACTTCCATGGAGTCTTCATCTTTGCTGCAGACAGGCATGTCTGCTACACCCATGGATGTTAGCAGAAAACCCTCACTTTGCATTGCTGTCATAGGAGCCACTGGTGAGCTGGCAAAGAGTAAGATTTTCCCTGCTTTATTTGCCCTCTACTACAGTGGCTTTCTTCCTGAGGTACAACACCTTTTATTGCCTCCTTTTTATTTTTTAAATTGTTGTTTTAGCTGTCCATAATCACGACGCACCTGATAATAAGTGGCCTGAACTGAAACCACTGGTAGTGTATACGGTCTTCTTGTATTTTAGGCCTCACTCATACTTACAAAACTTTATTAACTTTTATAACAAATGATCTCTGTTCAACCTGAGACTTGCCCCAATTTATATCTTGAGATTCAATTCAAATGTACTAAAATAATTACATTGGACTCATCCACCTAACAAGCAGCAGCAACAACAACACACATAGTCTGTCAGGAATAGATTTTGAAAAGTTTTACATTGGATACCAAGGGTCTAACACCTTCCTCCTTCTTCACCTAGGCTTCTGATTAGCTATGAGACCGTGAGCGTAGTCCATGGACCTATTGAGCGTTTTATGTAAATAGTTTGTAGCTTTGTTCTTTTTCCACTTTTGAATTCCTTTCTTAATAACATAATATATTGGATTTTGGCATGATATTTTATTCCATGGTTTTTTTAACTATAATGAAGAAATGGAAACATATCAAAACTACTAGTTTTTAGTGAATCTTACCCTTTTCCAATTTTAAAAATATTAAATTCAAATTGCCATATCTGCAGAATGTAGGCATTTTTGGGTATTCAAGGAAGGATATAACGGATGAAGACCTGCGATCTATTATAGCTTCAACATTAACATGCCGAGTTGATCATCAGTATGACTTTCTTATCGCTTCCTAAATTGTTCTTTCTGTCCTGTTTCCTGTTCATGGACAAATTTTTAGCACTGAATTTTTCGCTCATCAACTTGGGAAATTGCTTGCTAGGTCATGGTTTACGAAAATGTACTCACAACTTATAGCAGAAAAATCTCCTGGAAATTTATTTTTCAAGTAAACATTTTATGTGCCTGATTATCTAATTCCTGAGACACAATTACTTTGGTTAATTTCCCTTGAAACAGAAAGTTATACGTCTTTCTCGCTTGATAGTTGATACTAAAATAATAACGTCTTTGCTGGCTATTCTAGCTTGTTGGCTAATGTGAAATGCAAAAACTTTCAGAGAGAATTGTGGGGACAAATTAGATGCTTTCCTTAGTAGAACATATTATATTAATGGAGGCTATGACAATAAATATGGGATGTCCATGCTCAATGCCCGAATGGAACAAATTGAGGTAAACTTTGGAAAAAACTTACCAGATTAAGAAAGTTCTTTTTTGTCTCAAATGAGTTCCTGTAAACTCTTTTACAAGTTGTATATCCTTTGGTATCTGATTCTGTTACAGCTTATTATCTACCTCAGGGAGGATCCAAAACCAACAGGATATTCTACCTTTCTGTGCCACAAGAAGCAGTTTTAGATGTTACGGCTTGTCTTTCTTGCAGTGCTCAGACTCAAAAGGGATGGAATCGCATAATATTTGAGAAGCCATTTGGCTTTGATGCACTTTCTTCCCATAGGATGACACAGTATCTTCTTTCAAACTTTGAGGAAAAGCAAATATATAGGTATTTATTACTTCCCTCCCTTTCTCACCTATCAGCTCATGCACACAAAGACAGACAGGGTGAACCACTTGACTCACACACAGAAGTACTGTTACATAAATTTATGATTCATGTTAATCTGTTGATAGGATTGATCATCTTCTAGGAAGGAATCTGATTGAAAATCTCACAGTTTTAAGGTTTTCAAATCTAGTTTTTGAGCCACTTTGGAGTCGTACTTACATAGATAATGTACAGGTCAGTGTCCCTCATTTAATCTGATTTAACATGTCTTAATTTTTGGAATTTTATTAAGATTAAATGTCTTTTCTGTAATGTAATGTTTGTAATCAAATTGTTTTATTAAATCACTGTAGGTCATTTTATCAGAGGACTTGACCAAGCATCCAGGAAGGTGATCTTAGTGACCATGGTGTGATTTGAGTAACTATAATGCAATGCATCATTCTGTACTGAATATGCATAAACAACTTTTTCCTCCACAAGTAGCTGTTTATTATATGACACTAACTTGGTCCTTTACTACCCATGCAGATATTTCAGTGGCTATGGGATTATCCGTGATATTGTTCACAGTCACGTTCTCCAAACAATTGCATTGCTTGCCATGGAACCACCAGTAAGCCTTGATGGAGAAGATATTCGAAATGAAAAGGTACACTACAGATTATGGATTATAAAATCTATAACGCATCTTATGTTTACCTTCAGCAAAGCCAAGTCAAATAAGTAATAAAGAGTACCTAAAATATAGTTTCAAGATTAATGTCATCAATTCTATTGGAATAAAAGTGATCATTTGAAAGAATTTCTTATTTTAAAGAATGGGAACAATACACTCTCAAACATACTCTTTTAAACACATTTTTTATTATTAGTTGAATTTTATTGGGACACAAACTATTTTGTGAGACTCATTAAATAGGGTGTGGGATTCATAAGATTTTGTGAGCCCCCGATAAAAATCAATCAATAATTAAGATTGCATTAAAAAAATGTTATTAAGATATTTCTCTTGTTTTTTAAATTAAGTAAAAGAGAAAATAGACTATGTACTGTCAGTGTAAAATTATTTTATGCTAAGTGTCATCTACTCACAAATTAACATGTATGATGACTTTGTGGACTTTTATAATAACTACCTTAACGATTTTTTTTGTTTTAATTTGACACTTGATACTTTGTAAAAATTTACACTAACAGACTATATTCGTTAAATTCTAAGTAAAAGAGAAGGAATTTGATTTCCACTTTGTTCATACTTGGATAAACCGAATTTAGATTTCTTTCAAACTCGAAGTTAAAGGATGGTTGAACTACAAATTGTAATTTAATAACCAATTCCTTAGTATATTAATCATCTTTTCAGTTTTGATTATCTAATTTAGATTGATCATAATTTCAGAAGGCTGGAATATGTAAGATTTGATTCCGAATGATTACAGCTTCTTCCCTTCATCTATACCTAGATCTATATTAGAAGCCAGCATTTTCATACAATTTCCCAATTGTAAGCATGATCATCCAATTACTTCATGTAGGCCATCTTAAAAAAAAAAGCATTAAGAATAGAACTAATTGTTCAATTAGCGAAGAAGCTTGAATTCAATCCAAACCTGCATTACACCTAATTCATAATTAAGATCCATCTTGATCCTAGGTTGAGAAATTCATCTAAATATGTTCAAAGAAAAACTGAAGGAAACTAGGTGAAGTCCTTGCTAAAATTGAAAAAGGAATTGAAGGCCCATCTTTCTTCCAATATTGAGAACTTTGTTAGGACTATGGGAAAAGGGAGTTTGTTAAGACAGTAAGGATATAAATTAGTTTGGTAGGGGTTCATGAGTTAAATAAATAAATCGATGTAAGGAGAAAGGATTCATTCTAGCTTGTATTAGTAAATTGTGCATTAGTTCTTTGTGAAGGGGAAACCCTTGGAGGAGAGATTACTCTCCTACTCCTTATTCTTTTCATCCTAAAACAATTTTCCATTTCTTTCCCATTCCTAATTCACTAATCTGTAGTAAAGTTCCTCCTTCCTAATTAAGTTAACCGCTTGTTGCTTCCTTCTCTGTTCAACCCCTGATCTAGCTGTCTTCTTATATTCGTCCTTTTATCTTATATACTGACAGTGAAAAATAACTAGCACTTCCTCCTAGGAAGTGACATTCCAGTTTTGAGGCGATGGTACTTTGAACTTTGAAGCATGCAGGCACCTAAGCTGCCCATTTTGCTTAGGTGTGCACCAGCACTCAGGTGCAAGACAGAGATGGCTATCGAGTATTGTGTGAGTGATGGACATTTCCCTAGTGTGCAAGGGCACGACACAAGTATTATGGTGCTCAGTTGCTAGGACCACAGAGTACTTTCCAGTGAAATTTAGTTCTTCCACTTATTCATGCCTTCTGCTTCTTCACTTCATTGATTAAATTCAAGATAAAGAAGCAACGAAGTAAGAAAATTTACCTAATTGACTTGCGAAAGGCTAAGTTACAAAGGAGTCAGTTTAAAACATACAGAACTACACTCAAACAAAAATGCACTGATACTTTACTACTATTTGTTTAGGAATAAGGGCAACTTTTTCTTTAGATATTATGGTTGTTTGTTACAAATGACAACTTGAAAGATGCATTATTTCCTCATCATCACCTAGGAGTGTTGGTAACAACCTTCTTTTTCAGGTCAAGGTTTTGAGGTCAATTCGCAAATTAGAGCCTAAGGATGTCATTCTTGGGCAATATAAAGCTAGTGGTGGAGCCAAGGTTGATACGAGCTTAAATGGTCTGACGCCTACTTATTTTGCTGCTGCACTATACATTGACAATGCTCGATGGGATGGTGTGCCATTTTTTATTAAAACAGGCTTGGGACTCATCAAACACCAGTAAAATCATCATCTTTTGTGTCAATTTTCTTTAGATATCTACTTTTATGGCCTAAAATTGCTTATTTAGATTCCTTGACATGACTAACCTTGTTCCAATAATTTCTCCTCATTCCAATTAAAAAAAAAAAAAAAATCTCCTTATAGCAGTGATTGTGGGTTGTAGCCTGTGAGAAAATATTGATTTTGCAACAATTATGAAATTTCCAATTCTTTTTAGGTGTAATAAATGTGGAAAGGGCAGTTCAAAATCAGTCTGAGAAAGGCTGAATAGTACAATGAATTTGATGTCTTCCTCCCCTGGTCCATATCTTAAACTTGCACTCAAAGGAAATAAATATTGAAGATCTAAGAGTTGCTTATGGTTATGTTTGAATTTATGGGCTTATGTAGAATAGGTGTGAAATTATTTCTCCAAATGTTTATTTGCTGACCCATGTTAGAAAATATGCTAAAGCAGAATGGAGATACGGATTCAATTTAGAAATGTTCCGGGGAATGTGTACCGTGAGTGCATCGGGCATAATAACATGGACCGTGCCGTAAATGAGCTCATTCTCCGTGATGTTCCTGATGAAGCTATTTTGGTGAGAGTTAACAATAAGGTTCCAGGACTAGGCTTGCAACTGGACTCTTCAGAACTAAATTTACTTTACAAGGACAAGTAAGCATTTAAATGTTGGACTATTTGTGTGCATCACACTTTACAAAGTCAAGCTGATTGTTAACCATACCTGCATGTTCCATTGATTATTAATGTTAAGGTACAACATGGAGGTTCCAGATTCATATGAGCAACTTCTTCTTGATGTCATTGATGGGGACAGCCATTTGTTTATGAGAAGTGATGAGCTGGAAGCTGCATGGAACATTCTAACTCCAATTCTGAATGAGATAGACAAAGACAATATATCAGTGGAGCTTTATGAGATGGGGGGTCGAGGTCCTGTGGGGGCTTACTACCTTTGGGCAAAACATGGTGTCCGTTGGGTAGAGGATTAAATTAGAACTTCCCTCCTTGTTTGATTTAGATTTAATTAATCTTTTTGGTCCTTACATTACGTTTGTACTAACTTTTTCTCTATCTATACAAACAAATGTTTATGTTTTAGTCACTGATTTTAGGTTTTTTGGCAGTGTAAAACTGTCACAAAATGAAAACATAAACACTAAAACATAAGGAAATTATTTGTATATGGATTGAAACAGAGTGTTTAAGTCTAGGAACTAAATCGAAAATTTATGTATGGATCAAAAAGTTAATTATTTTTTTTTTTGTTAAGGATTTTGAAATAAACTTCAACGTCTGAACATTGTTATAAACAAGAAAGAATCTTTTATTTCTTCATGGGGTCAATTCATGATTTTTTTCAACTCTAATTCAAAATACATGTTAATCATAATGATCATGCATCTTTTTCCTCATAGAAATTAAACAATGTTATCCCAATGGGTCACCACGACAATATCACTTTTGTCGGGTCATTTAACTTTGCTGAATTAATAGATCCTTTAATAGTGTAGTCATAGTGTGAATAAAACTTGTGGAGACCCCAATTTACGTATGTTATTGATGGGGAGATAGGTGTAGGCACATACATGAATGAGTATGGGCTGCATGCATCCACCATACTTACATCTTTGACAAAATTATACTCTTCTTTCTTCTTTTACCATCATGAATATCTCTATCTATATATATATATATATATATATATATATATA